>CATIWF010184869.1:0-19555 GCA_949630135.1 Balakata baccata
TTGAATATTGATAATAAACATTCATAATTCAAGCTAGTATACAATTATATTCAAAAAATTTCTCTAATATAATAATTATATTTTATAATCATTTATTTAATAACAATAGAACAAATCAATCAATCCAAGTAGAAAAAAAAATATAAAAAACTATATGATAGTTTATAAAAATCATTTGAGTTTAGGTTTTTAAAAAATAGAATCGCCTAAGGATCATTATCTAAGAGTGCTCCAACAGTAAGAGAAATCTTCAGTTTAGTGCAGGTTCGACTTTAGGTGTGTACATTTGGGAATTTTGTCTAATTTTCTCAGCTAATTGAACTGGTTTGCAAGGGTTCCGGTCTGATCGATCGGGCGGCTGGTTTTTCTACTGATCTAATAGGTCCTCAATTTGATATTCTAACCAGTCCGGTTTTAGGGCTTACTTACAGTTTAACTGGTTGGTCTGGGCCGGTTTTAATAACACTAGTATTAAGCCAAAAATATTAGCATTAATCTTTTCTACCATTAAATAATTCTTTATTTTGTTTTATTATTTTATTACTCAAAATATAAGAACCAAAATCTTTGTTTTCCTATTTATCCTGTCACCGCATATGTTCCTCCTATTTGAAAAACAAAAATCAGCAAAAAAAAACTAAAATATATAAATACTTTCCTAGTGCTGGCTTGTTCCCTCCCGCTATAAGGCGTATAATAGAAACTTCAATTTCTAAAAAAAAAAAAAAATTACTTATTTTTTGATTTTGTAACTCCAAAATACATTCGTCTGTTTCTGGAAAAAAAAAATTGGAACGTATGCGAACGTGCCAGGAAATTAAAGTATTTATAAACTAAAATGAAATTTGCACATTGACTTCTAATCAATTGATTGTAGATCCATATATTTACTTGATAGTACATCTAAATTTGATTGTTCGTAAAATTGAAAATATTGATAGTGAATGAAAATAAACTAGTAAATGATTGAGACTTTAAGAAAATAAATATTGAATGAAAATAAATGCTTGGAGAAAGATAATTTCACTGATGAAAGTAAAGCTAACAAACTACAGTGAATTGAACTAGAGTTGAAATGATTGAAACTAATGCTAAAACAAGATTGATGAAATTTGCTAAAAACTTAATTGAGTTGTTGTTGAGTGTTTGTCGTCTGTTGATTGTTGAGTTGTTCCTTCATCTGTAGCTACTTTTTCTTTTTATAGCATCAAGGCCAAAATAACTATTAGGCCATATCTCCATTTTCTCTCTAACTTCCAGTAGCGCTCCACTCTTCAAGCTTTCAGTGGTTACTCAATTCCTCTCTACTAGTTTTTCTAATTGCCTTAGTGCAGAAAATTCTGTAGCCGTTATTTTCATATTTTTCTCCCTTAGTCTGCCACTTCTCTTCAACTGTATCATAGTTGTCACGACACAAACCGGAGACTGTGAGCGGCGCTATGGAATAGGTAGGCTTAAAGCCACCAAAATCCGTAGCAAGTCTAAACATAAATATATTTCATATCTCAATCATGCATTAATATAAACTCTGCTAAATATATACTGATAACCATAACATCACAAAGGGAGAATGTATACTCATCCGACGTATTTTCATATAATATATAGTCTAACATTCCTATATAAAATACTGCGAAGATATAGAATATGTAATACAATATGAAAAATAATTTAAAAAATATTACATTAAGCTTTCGCAAAGTAAACAAGATACGGGATAGTCCAAAACAATATGAAAGGATATCTACTATCTGAGAAAAATAAACGAGAGGAGTCAGCCTCCACTAAGTGAATCAATATCATATAACTTTATAATACACAGTCACACAATATTATATATATATATATATATATATGCAATGAGTTTCATATATCATATGAAATCAATCATCAAACAATTGGGTAAGTAACTCAAGCAGAAGCCTAAATCTCAATTCTACTAGCCAATGACTCTCTTAATTTCAAAGGACAGGCGCCCTAAGAGCAAACTCGATCAGAGTCTTTCTCTACAGTTGTTCACTTATCCAAATAGTGCTGATACCCTGATAGACGAACTCAACCAGGGTTATCACCCTCACAATCCATATACATATCATATTATAATATATTTCATTCCTTGAGAGATGAACTCGACCAGGGTATATTATCAATCCATCTATAATTATAAAATCATCACCAATGTACACATGGTCCTGATGTAACCCATCAGTTAGCACGTTCTGCTATAGTTCTCATCTCAACAATTACATTACAGTCTCACCCAAATACATCTCCAGCAAAACACATTCAAGCATATATTACTATATGTATATTAATAATAATCATAATATAATCATAATATATTATTTAATATTAATTAGCATGCCAAAGAAAATGTAGGGAAAAAGGGTAGCATATTATAAAATCATATGATTTTAACTCACAGATCTGTACATTTTTCAATAAGCTGCTCTCAAGACTTTGGTGCAGCTGGTGGGACCTCTGGAAAATCTATAAAAATATAAGGAATATCAATAAAATATCAAGAATAAATCCTAAGCCTAGACTTTTTTAAGATTTTCCTATAGAAACCTTTATTCAAATTTTAACGTAATTTCTACTGAAAATTTGGCAGCACCTCCTTTAAAAATTAGACAATCCCCCCACTTACGGGTCATAATTCTATAAAGTATATCATCATTATCTCAACATAGTCAATTACAATCTGGATCTCCAATTTATTATATACCCGATCAATATAAATAATCAACTCAATAGTCCATAATTCAACTTCACTAATAACCACCTCATAATTCTATTATAGTGTCTAAATATATTCTCCAATAATTCTCGTAATCATACAATCCATCAAATTACTCAATAAAATAAATTTATCACATTAATTAAATAATATACTTAAATTTCACAAATAAATTCATATCTCATTATCTAAAAATGGCACAAAGGTATGGTTGGTACTGGGTGACTCGATTTAACGAGCCGAATATTCTACCTAAAAAGTCCGATCAGTGGTTGCCGGACTCCAGTGACCGAAAAATTTTTGACGGCAATGGAATGGCGATCAAAGGGTACCAACAGCTCCCTTAGGATGTGGAGAGTCCAAAAGTATAAGTTTTATGTCTTGGAAATGACCGAAAATGTCTAGATCTATAAAATTTCTGGCGGCTCCGGTGAGAAAATATGAACTCTGATCAACCCCCAAACGTCTGTTCCTGAAGCTCAACTGGTGCATTCCAAGATTTTTGGATCTCTTGAATCCATTTCCAGCATTAGAATCATGAAAAGAGATCGGGAAGATTGAGAAACAACAAGGGCAGCCTGACGCCCAAATTTCATGCATCCATTTTCTGTAGTTCCAGGTGGATTCTGAAAAAATAGAGGTCACAACATGTTAAGGAGGTCAAAAACTACTTGTAATCCAAATTTCGTGTCGATCGGAGGTCGTTTGGGTGATGATCGGAAATAGAAATGATGGTAGGAGGTAGAGAGAGAGAGAGAGTTAACACCACATTTATAGTCGGTAGCATTTTCGTAATTTTTATATCAATTCTTGAATTTTACGGAATATTTACCTACAAAAATAATTAAATCATGTATTATGAAAATTAAGATTATTACAATAGTGCTCATATTCTCTATAGATTTTCTTTTAGCTACTTCCTGCCCAAGTATCTAACTCTTTATGTGCATGGACTCTAGATTTTTATGGACTTTGGGCTTTAATTATTGTAATGGGCTTATATCCCAATTTTATGGGCTACAGAAAACTAGTGCAAACAATTGCCTCCCGCATGCAATGTGGCCATGGAATTGGAAGGAAATCGTGGTCTATGTAATGGAAGTATGGAGATTTACTATTGGATTGGAAGGGAAAAAAAAAGAGTAACAGTGATGGAAGAATGGCGGTATTATTTTGGGCATAATTAATTGATTTTATGTGAATAAATTTGGGACTAAAATTATTAAAGAACACCGAGGATAATATTAATATATCTATAAGTTGATGGATAGTTGGAAATAAATTGTAGAATGATTTTAGGATGAATTTATGGTTTAATAACACTGAAAATTGGAGCTGATGTTGAAAGAAATTAGAAAAAAAATTTAGTCCGAACATAAGAAGACCAAAACGGATATTTAGAGGAACAAACAGAAATTTGACAGTAACACACGTGCTGCCATTATGTATAAATTATGTTATATTTTATATTATAATTATTGCATATATATAGTTATTCATGATACATTGATTATTTTGACGTCCTTTTACTTGTCAAACATGAAATAAATATTATAGGTGATTTCTATAAATATTATGTCTATGGGAATTTTAAAGTGAGAGATATAACTATGATTTATGATTAAATGTCTATGTTTAGCATGAACAAATAAATGGAATTATTGTATGACAAAAGCATATATGTTTGGCGATTATATACATAATTATTGATATAATTAAAAGCGTACAAGGATAATTAAGTACATGATGAAATATTATGTTGATATGAATCAAGGCATGTATATTATTTTATGGCAATGGTTTATGTGATGATTATATGTGAATACATGGTATGATCATTCATTATGTTAAAAGGTTACACGTGCCATGTGACGGAAGAGAAAAAATGGAAAGAATTAAAATGTCCATTACTCGTACTAGGACTAGCATTATGATAGATGACATGTCATCGATGGTTCATTTACAGTGCCGTAGGCTTATAATTATGATATTATTCGGACAAAGGGCTTAAGTTCTGGGAGCGCCCTCAACTCTATTTTATATCTCGGGCGAGAGGCTAAAGCTCTAGGAGTGCCCTTGACCCCCTCTTCTATACAGTCAAGGGGCTTAAGCTTTGGGAGCACCCTTGACTAGAACTAGTGACACAAATGTGCAAGAGTGAATAGTTGGCTTAAGTTCTGGGAGCGCTTCTATTCACAATCCATATCTAGATAGTTTAAACGTCGAGAGTTAGGTGGATAAACAACTAATTTATGGTAAGATTATGAATGATAATAAATGGTAACCTTGTAAAATGTTACAAGGCTAATATGTTTATAAGAATAAAGCTTCTGCTTACTAGGTACACTCCTTTTATTTCGGGCTACATAATTTATTGATATGAATACATGAAATACATGATTGTGCAATATAGGATACTGAATTGAATGCCATGATTGTATGAATTTGTATGTTAGAATAATTATGATCATGTGTACTATTAAGCTTTCAGTAGCTTAGCGTGTGAGCTTTCCTACATGTAGGTTTATAGCAGTAAATAGCTGAGTTGACACGAGAAGAGGTGTTCGAGCCCATTAGATAAGTCAGAATTCAACTCTTGTATTTATATAAATATGTTTCATTCATTTTGGTAATTGGCAAGATATTTTAATAAAGACTTGCTGGAATTCATTATTTATTTAAATGAGATTTTAAATAAGGTTGTAATAAGTGGGAATGTTATAGTCCAGGAAACCGGCAATCAATTATTATCAAATATGGATTAAGTCAATGTTCAGTTTATATGATATAAGTATGTGAAACGAGAAGCATGAGTTACGTGACTAAGTAAAAAAGATAGAAAAAAAATTTAATTTGGACGTAAAATAATAAGGTTTAACTAGACATAGTGAGGTAGCATTCTCCTGCGTAGTAGAATTTAGTTTGTTACTTGGGAGAGTGTTACAGAACATGATTTTGCAAATTTTCTGGACATTTCCTTGGTGATTCTTTGCATTCCATAATCCTCAACTCTCTACCTCGGTGATTAAGCTTTCTGTTGAAAATTTTTTTCCCCAAGCCTATACTAAAAAGAAACTTATAGGTAAATTCCAACTCTCTAGCTTTCTTGACATTGCACCTGTGCTCTGAGTTTGCTATGTGATAGGACTAGAACTTTCCTTGGTAGAGAAATCCCCTTGAATTGGCTTGAGATAAATTTAGGCCTTAAAATAATTTATTTGGCCTAGGGAATTAGTGTGATGAAATTTCTTGTAAAATAAAAATGAATTTTTGTTTGATGTTTGCTTAGTTTCTAGGTTGAAATGAATGTCCAGCCTAAAATTTATAAATTTATGCTTTGTTAGGTAATGAGGGATATTTTTGGCCTGAAGAGTTGATTTTCGCCTGGGGAGTGTGATTGTTTTAATGAATTTCACCTGATGCTTGACCAGTCTCTAGGGTAAAATGACTGTGTCACAGCCTGAAACTTGCAGATTTTGGCTTTGTTGGGTAAAGAGTGATGAAAAGATATTTTTTAGGCCTAAATAGTTGACTTCGGCCTAGAGAGTATAATTACCTCAATGAATTTCATATGATGCTTCACTAGTCACTAGACTAACATCCACAAATTTGGGCTTTGATATGTCAGGGGTGATGAAAAAGATATTTTTGGCTTGAATCCTATGGAATTCGACCTAGGAAATTTTTAGAATTTACTAGGCTTTTACTTGTCACTGGTACATATTTAAAAATGGCACTAGAGACCTAAATCAAATACCTGGGTTTATATTTGCAACTGATGAATATTTAATGTAGAAAATGTAGCAGAGTTGCTCAAGTGAAGCAAGCATCAGTTGTTGGTGAGCATAAAGAGCAGCCAAGCATCAGTTGTTGGTGAGCGTAAAGAGCAGCCAAACATCAGCTACTAGTGACAGCATCTGGTGATAGCATCAACTACTGGTGACAACATCAGGTACTGGTGAGAGCTACTGGTGACAACATTAGCTATTGGTGAGAGTAATAGCAAGGACTTTTTTCTTAAAGACACAAATGGCATCTTCCTCCTTAAGGTAATATCTCAAATTCTTCTCTTCTCGCTGATGCCGATGATAAGCCTTGTTTGCCCTGACGTTATGGCTCAAGGAGTAAACCATGATGTGCTTAATGTGATGATCTAATTAATTGAGAACACAAAACACTTGCACAAATGATGACAAGATGGAAATTAAGCCAACCTATTGATATTGATTGATTGTGTACTGGTGGACTCACTGAGCAATTGCACAAATGCACTATAACAATGCATTTGCATTTTAGGGATCAATGTGGCATTAAGCCAACCTCTAGGTATGCTATGTGCTAGATCTTTATATGATATATATGAATTAGAAACAAAAGAAGAGTGACCATAAGGCGGCCTACTTTTTCAAATGTACAAAATAAGATAAATACT
The DNA here is from genome assembly GCA_949630135.1 of Balakata baccata. Taxonomy (NCBI): domain Eukaryota; kingdom Viridiplantae; phylum Streptophyta; class Magnoliopsida; order Malpighiales; family Euphorbiaceae; genus Balakata; species Balakata baccata. The sequence continues at coordinate 7,173 of CATIWF010184869.1, forward strand.
TTGTTTATTGATATTGTAACAACCCTCCCTTATAATAGGAATATATCTCATCGTAATAAGGGAGTATTACCAAATTAGGTGACCAAAACCTTTTCGAATTAAAACATTTTATCATTTTTCTATACTTACCCACCTTATTTGATTTAACATGTAAATCTAGCTAGCTAACGTATATCACCTCAAGGTGAATCCTTGCCTCATTTACCTGTTTGATCACATTTATATACTTATTTGGGCATAATAGCCCTCAGCTCATGCATCTCAATTATGACTAAACAATTTAATATTACATGATCTTATAATGAGACATATAATTAATTACAACCCCTTTTTTTTTCTTAATGATAAAAATCAAATGTGTGCATGAATGATTCCATCCCAAACCGGTTTTACATGGTCTCCTCTGCATGGGCTTGGACTTCTCCGTCGTCAATTGCTATATCTACTAGATAATGGCTCTAAAACTTGCATGCATAGGAAACACACTAAGCTACTTATAGCTTAGTAATACACATGTATAGAAATGATAGCATGATATCATAATAATTCATGGCATGGAAATTCATGGTAGACATTGGTGACTACATAATATTCAAACCATTTAAATGAATCATACAAACTTGTAAATCACATGATATATGTATAACTTATTACTAGTTCTATTTTCCTATAGTTGATCATTCATGTCATATAATATATATATCAAGATTATGTATATATGATTTTCAACAATTTCTAGTTTCGGGTTATATGGATACGAATATGATTATCACATGATCTGATCGCTCGACAGCTCTAGCATTATACACATGACCTTTTGTAGGCTATAATGTGTACCAATTGCCAGTTATAGGTAGAAGCATTGACCTCCAGGGTATTGAGCTTCGATTCTAATGGTGTTAACCCTCTAGGTATATAGTTTTGATCCTTTGGGCATCAAGCTTTAATCTTTAAAGCTTTGACCCTCTGGACATCAAGCTTTAATCTTTATTACACATTTACCTCTCGGAAGCTCGTGCTTTATGGAAAAATCGGGGTTTGCTCGAAACATATGGACTATATATATATATATATATATATATATATATATATATATAGACACACACACACACACACACACACATACATACCGGTCACTGGCTAGAGAATAGGCTTGGCGCAAGCTCAATTCCAAAGATTTTGTTCTTAGGGATTTACGGTACCGTTCAACCTAAGGGGCATATCTACAATTCATTTCTAATCTTTCATAGTTGTCAAGAACATATAATTCATATCACACTTGGTTTCCAACCAACATTTCTTATACATTGGGCACAAGCCTCTCATTAATATCTTAACTACCATCATAAATTCATTTGATATTATTCATGCCATCAATCATTTCAATCTCATAATATGCTCTTTGTAACATTTATGGTTAAATCATAATTCTCATAATTTGCAAATTCATGCATAAGAGTCATAATTATATCACAAATGCTAGTGTATCAATGTATACAAATTCCACAAGTTTTTCCCAATATGAGGAACTTACCTCCTTTACACCACCTTTCAAGCACCTTAAGTGCCTTTATTAAACTTGAGTATCTACTAATTTGTCAATTCTCAATATAGGCATTATGCCTAACAAACAACCAAACAAGCTAATGGCCCCACAATCATACATACACATGTATTTTATGGATTTACAAACATAATTACACATTATTATCTCAAATAACCCTTATGTATCTATGTACCAAAGTTACCTCTCTAGAGATTCAACAATTCCCATTTCTATCGTTATGGGTTCTTTATGCATTAATTATGCTAACCAATTATCCAAGAGTTCATTTATTACATTCTAATTGTGCCTCGTATACTAAATTATAATTTTCTTATTTGATTGATATCTATATATCATTCAAGTTCAAGGGACACTACTTATGTAATTCCTATATAACCAATTACTCATTTTATCCTTTAGTTCGTTAAACTATGGGTTATTAACCCCATCTTTTTCTCATTTTTGGTTTCTAGATGTAACTCACTTACTGAAACCATTTTTACTCAATCATGCTTGATTTCTATTTCATTCTCTATATAATTAATTCATAGCCTGTAGGCATAATTAAACTACTTCACATCCTTATTTACATTCAAATTACAAATCATTTCTAGTCAACATGCCATTTATCACACATACATGTCATTTTAACAAGTTAAAATGTAATTGTATACTTACCTTCAATGGAGCAACTCTAAAAATCAAGCTTTAAACTTGTCTAGCCTTCTTAGTGAGTGATTCCACCTTCTAAGGCACCATTTATACACAATCATAACTATGAGTCAACATACGTAGCTATTCAAAGCTGTATAAAATAAGGTAAACATGAAACTGATGTCAACTCAAGGTTTAATCTGTAAGTGCATAAGCCAATCATAGAATGACAAGTGTCCTCTCGAAGTTGATCTCACAAGGAATCACTAGCTTAAACTCCTGGTTACTTTAATTACCAATGAACACGAAATACAATCTAAACACTCTAATCCATTTGATTTGATTAAAAACTAAATTAATTAAACAATAAATTGAATTGCAAATTAATTAAAGAATAAAATCAATGGACAAAGTAGGTATCCGGTTTTGCTCACCCAATTTCACATTCCCTCCCAAGCATTAAATTCATAGAATTAATGTTTCACGGCGATCACCTTATACATTAGCTAATCAAACCAATGAATTAACTAATGTTCAATCCAATTTTTAGGTTAGATTAAATATGATGTGTCTAATAATCAAACCCTAACATATTCATTCATAATTCAATCATTGTTGGCCAATCAATCATTAAACTAGAAATTAATAAAGTGCAATTAAATTGAAATGGAAATAATAAATTCATCCAACAAAATAATGAGAGTTTATTACAAAATTGGGATTGCTAACCAGCCTCCTAAAAAGAATTTAGCCTAATATGAATACTAAACAAATCAATGTAATATTCATAGTCAAATAAATATTACAACAGCAATTGAGAAGAAGAGAAAAGTTATGATGCTCCATTAAATCTTCAAATATGGAAATTGGAGGTTGGTGGTCTCCAATCCTTCAAGCCCAAGTCAAAATAATCCTTAAGAGCAAAAGTAGTTCCTCCCTCTAACAACTAATATGCTGGAGAATGAGATTACCCACCAAGAAGTCTCTTATATGTGCATAAATTTTAAGGAGAGGATGAAGAATTTCAAAACCCTAGAATGCGTCTCCTCCAAATCTAAGAGAAAAAGATGAAATAAATGACTAAACTTTAGTTCTCCACTCCGTCCCCTTCCCAAGATGTGTTATTTTCCTTTTATAAGAGTGAAAAACCCTAAAGGAGTTGATAAAAATCGGGTTTGATAGCTATCCATATGATCTGCACTGTCCAGTCGTTGCATGCATGTGATAGGCGTCACGCCCGCAACAGATTGCTGTTAACTTTGCTGCTGACTTCTCCTATACAGGCATCGCTTGCACGCGATGGGCGTCGTGAACACGACAGATTGCCCACTGCCTTCATCCTGTCACGACCAAGAGATGGTCGTCACGAAGTCACAATGAACTTTTCTTCACACATCATTTCTCCTCACTTCCTCAACACCTCCAATGGACTCCATTGTTACCTAGAACACCTCCACAACTCAAATCAAACATCAGAACATGTCCTTCATGCTCCTTTCCACCACCTAAAATATAAAATTATGAAAAACACAATTAGATATCAAATTTATCCATAAATCACATAAAAATAAGAAAACTAAACAACTAAAAACAGATATAAAACTATAACAAATATGAACACATCAGAAACCCAACTTAACACCCTTCAAGTTAGGTATTTTCTTTCTTAAAGAGAATTTTTCCCTCAAGAAAACTCACTCTCAATCAAACCCATACACAAATAGGTAGAGACCCATTTCGAGTAAACTCTAACAATCTTTTATAAATCAAGTAAAGAAATAAAAATCTTCTGTTTTCTTACCCTTAGGAGGTAGAAAAACGTGTTTGACTTTATTGGAGAACTTGGGCTCCTTCAAGCTCCAAGCTTTGTCTCACTAACTCTTTTTTCATCTTCGGTAAATCTCTCAATCCACATTCAAATCTTGATCTTTGAGTGTTAAATCTTGTGTTTGGAGGTTTAGAAACATCCCAAAGTCATATGGGAGATGAATTTTCTGAGGATTGGGGCATTTCTAGGGTTTTTCTCTCACGTAGGGGTCAGCTAAAATGAGAGAATGACCAAAAATAGGGAGAACACGAGTATCTATATATCTAACATCGAGCACGGATCATGCAAGCCAGCACGACTTGTGCTCGATGCCCTAAAAATCCATCATAACATGTAACGGGTCGTGCAGAATTGCATAAGTAGTGCATAGTGCTCAACCTACACTGGTCATGTAGACCAGCACAGTTCGTACATAGCACTTACCCACCTTCAGCTGTACGGGTCGTGCATAGTGCCTTACCACCTTAACCTACACGGATTGTGTAAGACAGCACGAGTCGTGCGCAACCCTGACTCCTTCTCTTTTGTTTTTCATGTCACTTACATTTTTAATACCTCAAATGATCATATTAACTTTCAAACCCGTTTTATGGGCATTACAGATATAGTAGCCCTTAGGCCTACTAACAAACAAAAATATATTTAGCTTATTACGTTTCTTTCCTATCCCTAGAGAGCAACTAGGGAGGCCGTTTAAGTTAGCTCATTTTATGTTTCCTTTTGCCTTTCCTCAGCTACTCTTTGCCTTTGTAACCTCCTATTATGAGTTCTTGTTAATGCCTTAGCAAACTTTCAGTGCTGGACTTTGTGCTATTGTTGGCCAGCTGGTACTACGGGTGGCACCACAAATCTCCTCCTGGTAAGTAACCTTTATTTAGTTACCTTTGGTGAAAAATGTCTCCTGGAGCATTAGTAGTTCTCAGGCGCTTACTCTCTCCTTGATTTTAGGACTAGAATAGCCTTCTACTTGCTAGTGAGTGCTTGCTCCCTAGCAGTTTATCTTCAAGAACATGATCCCTTTTCCTGTGCCCTAATAAGTGTCTGGCCCTGGAGAGTTTTTCTTCAAAAATCAGCCTCATATAAGCCTAATCTATTTCTCTTTGAACTATTGGGTTATCATGTATTAGAAGCTATTTAGGAACCCAAATCTTTTTAATCTTCGGATTAGATACTAACCTTTCTATTTCCCTTTTTTCCTTACAATCCAAAAAGGATCTAAGGTCAAAAGTTATTGTATTCACTGAAGCCATAGGGAGAAATGGATCTTTGCTAATTACTATAGCTTCCTTCTTCTCAGGGAACTTAATTACTCTTTTATTGATCCTGTCTTGTATCACATTTCTAAAACTCTAACAAGAGTTAGTGTTATGGTTCCATGAATCGTGATACTTATAGTGAGTCTTGCCCCTTAATTCCTCCTTGCATGGTGCTTGGTACTTAGGAGGAAAACTAATAAATTTATCTTTGACTAAGAAATCAAATATATCTTCAGTCTTAGATACTTCAAACGTGTACTAGGGATAGTTGCTTGAGGCTTGGTTCTTCTTCCATAGGTCTAGAGTTTTCTTCACTAGCATAGGACATATATAGGAACCAATGTTAATCAAATCAGCTATAGTGACCTCATGCATTATCTCTTGACAATATATCCCTAAGGTTGCCTTCCTTCTGTGGTTTTCCTCCCTAAAGAGCTCTTCATATTCTGAGATTTTGGCAACCATCTCATAAGAATATATGAACTCCATTCCCTAGAACTTTTTCCTTAGCTCTATGTCAAGGCCTTTTTAGGCCATTTTCACATACTTTGTCTTAAGCAAATGGGTCTTGCATCGATTCCTCTTCTTCTTAAACCTTGCAATAAAAAGTTCAGTTGTTTCTCTACTCTTTTGGGTTATTCTAAAGAGTTCTACAATACAAATTTTTGGTTCTGCTATGTAGAATTGAGTGTGGAACTACCTCTCCATTTCCTATCATAGTATTGAATTCCTAGGGAATGTAGCATACCATATGAAAGTTATACCAGTTAAAGAGTTAGGAAACAATATGAGTTTGTAGCACAGAAAATTATCATATTTGGCCAACTCACCGCACTGTATAGTGAACCTGGCTATGTGTTCCAGTATGGATTGTCCATCCTCCTTAGAGAAAAGTGCGAATTCTGGTATTATGTATCTCTTTAGGTAAGGGTTCTCCCTACCTATCATGTTTGGATAGGGCTTATGAAACTCAAGGCGACTTATTTATCTGAGGCCTAGCCCATATAGTTCTTGAACCGTCTCTCTTACTTCCTCTGTGTTTACAAGTGCATATACCTGTATGAAAGGCAAAAAAAAGTTATTGTTCCCTATTCATACCTGAACCATAGGGCACATGTGAGCTACCTCTCGAGCCTACAGCAAAAAGTAATGGCTCTCCATAGATTACAGGCTGTTTGCTAGGATTGGTATGGACAAAGAACCTTTGGGCAGTGGCTCTAGTGCTGGTATTGCCTCCAGCCCCAAGGTCTGGAGTCCTTTCTTCTATGAGGTAAGGAGATGTGTACCTTGCCTCAGTTTATAAGCGGTGGAAGTCACCTGCTTCACGGTTGATCTCAAAATGCTGACCCTCATATTCATCATATGGTTGCCTAGAGACAAGGTCTTGCTTAGGTGCAACCACCTATTACTTTGGTCCTATAATCAACTCCTCAACAATGGCTCTGATATGGTTCTTTGTTTGTTCAGTCATCTACTTCAAATGTTTGGCTATAATAGTTTCGAACTTTTGAACCATTTTTTCTACCAAATACCTGAACACATCAAATAAGTTAGAATTGTTAGTAGATGGTCTGTTACCCAGTCCATATGGACTCTTATTTCTTTCCTCCTCTTTAGCATGCTGAGGAAGTGTGAGTTTCTCGATTTGTTCCACAATGAATGAAACTCTTCTTTCATGTTGGAGCAACAAATCCTGAGCTCTAAGACTCTATAGCTTTCTTACTTCTAGTTTTAATGGGCATGTAGTAGCAACTAAACAGGTCCCACCAAGCTTCCCAAAAATATGTTTCTACAAAAAATGGAAAGTATGTGAGCGTGCCAAGAAATTAAAGTGTTTCCAAACTAAAATGAAATTTGAGCGTTGACTTCTAATCAATTGACTGTAGATCCCTATGTTTCTTTAACAGTACACCTAAATTTAATTGCTAGTGAAATTGAAAATACTGACTAATAAATGAAAATAAACTAGTAAATAATTGAGACTTGAATAAAATAAATATTGAATAAAAATAAATGTTTCGAGAAAGATGATTTCACTGATGAAAGTAAAGTTAACAAACTACAATGAATTGAACTAGAGTTGAAATGATTGAAACTAATGCTAAAACAAGATTGATGAAATTTACTAAAGACTTGATTGAATTGTTATGGAGTGTTTGTCGTTTATTGATTGTTGAGTTGTTTCTTTCTTTATAGCTGCTTCTTCATTTTATAGCATCAAGGCCAAAACAACCATTGAGTCATATCTCCACTTTCTCTCTAACTTCCAGTAGCACTCCACTCTTCAGGCTTTTAATAGTTACTCAATTTCTCTTTACCACTTTCTCTAACTGTTTTAGTACAGAAAATTCACTAGCCATTATTTCCATATTTTTCTCACTCAGTCTGCCACTTCTCTTCAACTATATCATAGTGCTCCTATTCTCTAGGAATTTTCTTTTAGCTACTTCATGTCCAAGTATCTGACTCTTTATGGGCATGAGCTCTAGATTTTCATGGGCTTTGGACTTCATTTATTGTAATGGACTTGGACTCCAATTTTATGAGCTATAAAAAATATGGTGCAAACACCGACAATTGGATTAATAGAAGATAACATGCTATTTCTATATCAGTAATAAAATAATAATAATTAAATAATGTGTCAAAAAAAGCTGACATGTTTTACCAATATTTTCTCAATTTTCAATAACTTTCTAACTTTCATTTTCTTGAACACAACCATCATATCTCTCCTTCTCCTCCTCCTTCATCTTCTGGTATTTGGGCTATTGGTTTCTCTCATTCACACGTGGATTTTACATGTCATACAAAAAAAAAAAAAAAACTCTTATCTCTCTCATTGTATTTTCTCACCTCTCTCTCTCACACACAAAGGTATATCCAAATCTCAAGCTCAAAATCCTCAGCCTCATCCAGATCTCAAGTCTCAAGACGAACTAGGAATTCTAGTCTCACTCAATTGAAGAGGATAGGTACTCCGATCATAAGGAGGAGCCAGAATCAGAGTTGACTTGAAACATCTTCCTTATAATGGAAGCTTGTATCTTTTTTAGCTCAAATATCAAATGGATTTGCATAATCTCTATAAATCTCCCATGCCTTCACTACTGAATGTGTTAATCGAACCATATGATATTGTTTCACTTCACAACTAAAAAAGTTGTAGAAATTGCCTAAAAACCTCCAATAAATTAATAAACCAACAAATCTTCAATCAAGTATAGAAAAAAGAAAAAAAATGATATGAAAAGCAACAAAATACCCTTTTTAACAATTCTCATTAGAAATTAATGATAAATCAAGCATTTAACCATTTTACAATCAATCACCATTAATGGTGTGTTGGAGCAATTGAGCTTAATTCAACCACAAATCCTCTATCTCCTCAAAATGACAAGACACCAACAATTTCCTTCTAGTTTAATTGAATTCAAATCCAGTAGTCCGTTTGCTTGATTTTGATTTATTAATTTTTAAAAATTAAAATTGCCAATGTTTTTGAAGGAATGGATTACTTGTTCAAATCTAATAAGCTTTTCACTTCAAACTAAAAAAGAAATGGGTCAATTTTTATGTTTTTTCACATCATTTTATTATTATTATTATTATTATTTTGTTTTTAACGTGAAAATATTAGTGAAATTACTTTTGTGTTACAAAATAAAAAAATAAATATTTTTCTGTTTACAAATTGAAAGTTCAAGTATCATTCCATTATGCACTATATAATTAGAATATGATCAATGTAATTTATTCCACATAAGTGCTACTAACATTTCATTAAACCCATAATCCTCTATCTCCTCAAAATGACAAGGCACCACCAATTTCCTTCTGGTTTAATTGAATTCAAACTCAATAGTCTATTTGCTTGATTTTGATTTGTGTTTCATTTTTTTCATTTCTGAAAATTAAAAATGGCGATGGTTTTGAAGGAATGGATTACTTGTTCAAATCTGATAAGCTTTTCACTTCAAACTATAAAAGAAATGGGTTATTTTTTATTTTTTCACATTATTTAATTATTATTATTTTATTTCTTACATGAAAATACTAGATGAAAGCACTTTTGTGTTACAAAATAAAAAAAAAGTATTTTTTTTGTTACAAATTGAAGTTAAAGTATTATTTAGTTACGCTATATAGTTGGAATATTATCAATATAATTTATTCGACGATAAGTGCTATTAATATTTTCTCATACACATTTCACCATACACTTGTAATACAAAAAAATGACTGTTTTTTATTAAGTATTAAGTTTTATTATAACAACTAATAATATTTTTATAAATAGACACATCTTTTTTATATTAATAGTGTATTATAGGAAATGTATGAGAAAATGTTGCTAACATTTCTCAACTTTTAAAGGAGACATCACATAAAATGACACATCTGCTATTTTTCTTTTCCATTTGTTATATAAAGAGAAATGCTAGCAACATTTCCTTATATATTTTCATCATACGTTTTCAATTAAAAAAAAAAATCTCTTTACTTATAAATTATTGTTAATTTTTATAATAATAAAAGTTAATACTTAAAAAAAAGTAGATCCATATCTTTTTTTGTATTGAAAGTCCATTATGAAATGTGTATGAAAAAGTTTTAAAGTTTTAAGCTTTTATACTAATTCGAGTCCTAACAAAGTACCACTATATATATTTTTTATTTTTTTCATTCTCTATCTGCACTTGTTCTTCCTTTTCTCTCTCTTAAATATTATTCTCTCCGTATAAAAACGATAAGTCTAATTCTATTTTTACACATTAAGAAAATTAATTTAAGTTAAATTAATAATGTTTGCTTGATATTTTCCAAAAATAACCTTCATTTATTATTGTTTTAAAAATAAATGTTTGATCTTTTTTATGCAATATTTAAAATAATATTCATGTAGATATCAATCAATTTCAATAATTATTTAAATAAATATTTATGTATATTTAATAAAGATATATATAAATAAGAGTATATTTATAATTGAATAAAATAAGAATATATATAAATAAATAAATGTTTATGTATATTTAATAAAGATATATATATATATATATATAAAAGTATATTTATAATTGAATAAAATAATTACATTTCAAATAAGGCAAGTTACGTATAATTTTATAAGAAAAGTTTTCCAGATTCGTTTTTACTTGGCTCCAATCTCATAGTGGACTAGAATTTTTGAAGTTTTCATTACTTGCTTGTATTTGGATTTCATCTCACATTTTGGACTCCGTGGACTTTTCCCTCCAATTTGGTCGAATCTAAGCAATGTAAGCTTCTCATCATTTTCTTTCTCTGGGAAGATTATGGTGTTTGGTTTTTGAGAGAAATGGAAGAAAAGATAACGCTAGAAAGATTCGAGTTAAAAATGTTTGTTTGAACATTTTAATTTTTGTTTTTGTTTTCTTCCCCTCTCTCTCTCTCTAAACATACGACCTAGCCTGTTTGTTCTTTGCACGGCGTCATCTACAATATATCGAGCGGCACAAAGAACCGTTGTCACTATTGACATCAGATCTACATGCAGGAGGCAACCGCCGTCTGCATCGAAGGATCGGTGTCATTTGTTGTTGGTCATGGAAGATTGTACAAATTGAGTACATCTTGATATATAATCAACAGCGGTTAATAGAGACACTTATTTTATATATATAAAAAAAACTATTTTCTTTTGTTTGCGTTTTTTTTTTTTAATTTAATGATCTATCACTTACTATCTTATGCTTTCTAGTTTACAACAAATTTGGTATATTTTATTTTGAAATACTAATAAAATTCTCATCCCAAATTTAAATTTGGTAGCTTGTATCTAAAAGTATAATTTTGATTCATGTATAAAAATTTATCATATCTCAAATTTTTTGGTATTTTAAATTTTTTCTGTATTTTTTTTAAATAAAACATTTTACATCAAAAAATATCATCAACAAAATTAGATTAAATATTTAAATCTCTAATTTATAAATAAAATTTTGAAGTACTATAGACTAATAATTGATTGCTTGTCACAATTTTTGTAGGTACTCATTTCAGGATTTAATCCTTACTTAATCAACCATACAATTTTGGAGCATTTTAATGTTTAGCATCAGTACTGGAGCAACCAACCATTCTTAATATTGGATTTTATCTTGGATCTTTGTTTTTGGGGTGAACAATTACAATAAAATCAATAATCGGTAACAAAAATTGCGGGTAAATTGTATTTATGGTCCTTAAATCTAGATATTTATAATATTTTAGTTTTTAAACTGTAATTTGTAACCCAAAAAAAAAAAGTATAGAAACTTAACATAAATATAATAAAATTTTATTATATGCAGATTAGAGGTTAAATTTTTACCTGATACTTTTTTTTAAAAATTTTTCTTTTCTTCCTATTTTATCTATTAAATTTAGCCAACTAACCAGTATTGGAAATAAATAAATATTATTTTATTTTAATAAATAAAAATATTTTCAAATTCTATATCAAATTAGAGAGTTGAAAATATTTAAATATTATATTTTTATTTTAAATAACCGTAGAAATAGATGTTATTTAATTCACACAAAAATATTTTCTTTCTTTTATTTTATGTTTATTTTATTTTTCTTACTACTATTTATTTCTTTTGATAAATTATATTGAAATTTATAATATGGTTTGTTTTAACGGGTGGAAAGAGAAATATAGGAGAAAAGAAATTTTTTTTAAAAATCACTAACATATCAATACATGATGAAGAAAAAATAAATTATTAGAATTTTCTGTAACTTGCTAATGAAATTTTAATATTACATTAATATTAAGTTTAGTTACTTTTTCATTACAAATTGAATTTTAAGGAAATGTTACAAAATTTTTTCTATTTGCATTTTTCAGGTCTTCTCATACCCCCTGAAACGGCGTAGTTTTAATTGAAAACTATTGCCACTTATTTCCTTTTTATTCCCTTTTCCTTCTCCTGACAAACCCTCATCAAGGACGTGTTCACTTCAGTGTCCATCTTCCCCTACTGGCGACATACTTTTTGACGACACTCCGTTGGTTATTCAGTCACGTGTCACCGCCACCGGCAAGGTAGAACCTTATCAACCTTCGAGT
>CATIWF010184907.1:0-13278 GCA_949630135.1 Balakata baccata
CCTTTCTTTCTCCTAAAAATCGATAACTTTGATACAATAATTTTTGTGACTTTGATTTTCTGCAGCTACTTTATTTTTATGGGTTTGATTTGGAATTCGTTTCATGGATTAGAGATCGGATCTTATAAAAAAAAATTTAGAATTTGTTAGAGTTTTAGAGATGGGTAATGCAAATTGTTGTTTCTAACGACTTTTGTGTTGATTTTTTAAAATTTTATTTGGTATTGGGTTGAATGTGTTAACATAGGGAAGATAGTTGGATCTGGAGGGATGACAATGTTACAGGAGATACAAGAAGATAAGAAGAAAAAAAAAGAAAAAAGAAAGAAGAAAAAGAGAGGAGAGTGAAATATATATATATATATATATATATATATATCACATATTAATTTATAATGAGATATAATTAATTAACCAATATTTTTAATTTATAATAGTATCAATTATTTTATTTGGTCAATTCACATAAATAATAATTAAATTTGAAAATTAATTATATGCTAGTAAAGTTGGATTTATTATAAAATTGAAAGTTCATATAATTAAATTTAAAATTTTAAAATTAAATATAATTGTAAAAAATATAAAATTAAGAATATTTTTTATAATTTTTCCGTAAAATTATTATATTTCTAGCTGAAAAATGGGACCAAAACACCGATTATTTGCAAGGGCGGATGCTGATTAGGATTAGTAGGGTCATTGGAACCCATAAACTTTTTAAAAGTTATTATTACAGGTATAATATAATAAGCAGCTCTAATATTTTAATAAATAGATTCCAATAAATTTTTTTTAAAAATCTCTATTATAATAAGTGGACACCATTAAAATTTAAAAAATAAACTTTTATTTTTCTAATTGTTGATAAAAAAAAATAATTAGCAAAATAAAAAATTTTGATAACGAAAATTAATTTTTTTTAAAAATGAGTTTTAGTTAAAAAAAGTTTTTTAATAAAAAAATTTTAACAAAAAATCGTTCTTTTCAGTTTCCATGTCCACTTTTGCCGATTGCTGTCCAGCGTTTGTATATTTTCTAAGAGCGTAATCAAATTGATGAAGTATCACGCTCAAACTCGATTCGATTAAAAAATTTAAAATTTGATCAAGTTTATATTAAGTTTGAAATTTAACTGGAAAAATATTTAAACAACTTAATTCAACTTAATAAATTTTGAATCAGTTAAAATAATTTTAATAAATAGTTTGTAACGGAAATTAACTTGAATTAATTTGACTCAATTAAATTTACGAACATTACAAGTTAAGTATTGTAAATGAACTATTTAAATTTAAATATTTTATGAGTTAAACTCTAGTAACTCACGAGTAGCTTGATAGAGTTTGACTCGTTTACTTTACAATGGCATGTCACCATTCTATTCTTTCCTTTGAGACTATATGTATGAACAATATTGTATAAAATTTATGGATCGGTTATTTATTTTAGCTTTTGAGTTGGCAAGCAATACTAGAGAGTAGAGACATCAGCTTTGTATCCAATGACGATGCTACTGTTGGGCCAAGGGGGCATTGGACCCTCAAATTTTTTAAATTTTTATATGTTTATTAATAAATTTTTATGATTTTTTCTACTTTTCACTATATCTTTACTATACCTTAAATATTTTATCTATATATTTCTTTTTTCATCAAATCTCATAAAAAAACTAATATTTAAGAGTTTTAAAGTAAATTTTTTATATTTATAATTTATAATTTTTATTAGATTTGTTTTAATTTGTTTAACTATCAATTGTTATGTTAATAATTAATTAAGAGGTAGAGATTTCTTAATTTTATCTAAAATAAGAGAGTAAAAATTATTCAACTTTATTATTTTCATGGCCATCTAATTATTTATTATGTGAAAAGTCATTGATTATAATTATATATAATTGTTACATTAAACTACTCATATTTATAATTTATAATTTATTTTATTTGTCCTTAAATAATGAAACAATATTATAAAAGAGTACAATTATTATCCTTATATGTCAAAGCATCTACAGTCATTCAATAATTATCTAAGTAAGATAATATTGAGGTAATTATGTTATTGATTTTTGAATGTTAAGATGTAATATTATAAAAATAGTACGGTGACTTTATCAATACTATTACTAATTATAATTTTATCTTTCTAGTTATATATATTATTTTATTTTATATTTGGACCTCCTTAATTAAAATTTCTGAGTCACTATTTGCATCTACACCCTCTTGAATGCATTTATGAACAATAATTGTCTACATCCTAATTGTTTCCATTTAAATTACAGAGCAAACATGGATACAATAATAGAGTTATTAAACTCTCTTTTTTATCGTACTAATTCTCTAAATGAATTTATAGAAAATTTTTCTAAGCATTTAGAAAAATTAACTTCAAAACAGAGTCAATTTAAGAATTATTTTCTCAAAAACAGAAAACTTTTGTTGCCAGCTCTCGCTACTTGAACAAGTGTAAGAAGCTGAGGGAAGGTAGAAACCTTAGAAATAATAAAATTCCCACCGTTCCACATTAATTATCGTTTTTTAGAAAATTTCAAATTTTATTATCTATCACTTTTATATTATTAATGAAAATTAAATATATATTTTTTAAATTTGCCCTTATATTTATCAATTCGAAATTATTAATATTATATGAAATTTAAAATTTTTAGTCTTTCAAAGCTAAAAATAATTTAGCTTTTACAATTCATTTTTTTTTCTAAATTTAAGATTAACTAACGACTATTTAATTATAGTAAAATCACTAAAAAAGACAGTTAATATGGAATGGATGAAATATCAATTAGTAAAAGATCTTTGAACAGCTCTTTGTTGTAAAGCAGTCTTGCTTGTAGGATATCAAAACCATATATATTAATTTCTAAAACTAAAATATTTTTATGAAAAAATTAAAAAAAAAATGAAGGATTAGAAGTAAATTAAGAAAATATGAAAATAATTTGAAAGAAGAAATGATTGTCTTGCAGTAGTAAGGACATTAATTATTTGTGTAAATAGTTTTTTAAAAAATATATTGTTTTAAGAAATATTTTAATTTTACGCATTATTACACTTAAGAGAGTTGCAAATAAATTTATACAGTTATTTTATAATTTTTATATTAATAAAATATTTTATCATTGATCAGTTCATATTTTATAGTGTTTTCTAAATTACATAGTGTGTTTTATGCCTTTAACTTATGTTTATTGTTTGCGAAATATGTAATTTAGTGTTATCTTTTGACGTAGGAAAAATGAAGGAGAAATAAGAAGTTTTGTGCTAATTGGAGGATTTGAGCATTTGGATGGAAAACAAATCCACACAAGAGTGTGGATTGACACTCTCACCATTCTCACACGGGAGTGTAGATCCACACAGAATGTGGATCCATACAAGCGTGTGGATTTAAAGCTTGAGAGTGTAGATCCACACGGAAGACATTCTGACACATGAGTGCGGATCCACATAGGAGTGTGGATGCTGACATGAAGAAAGGCGCAACAAATCTACACGGGAGTGTGGATCTACACGCCCGTATGGATTTCTGGAATTTTGAAACCTTATGCATATGGAATTCTCGGTTGCTAAAGTGTGGGCCTATTTTGAAGACTCTAATTCTGATTGGTTAAGGATTAAAGTTTGTGATTGTTTATTACCTTTTTAAGTGGAAAAGAGAGTCTTAATTAGAGTATAACTCATTTTAGATTTCTTAGGGTTTAAAAGATGTTTTTGGGAGCTGATTTTGGAGTTCTGAAATTTCTACATTTTTTCATTGTTTCTTTGGAGATTTGGGTGGTGGAAGAGATCTTGGAAGCTATCTCATCTTGCTTCATTAGTGTGGATTACGTTCAGGGGTTATTCACTATTGAAGTTGTCAAGCGTAGAGCTTTTGAGGATTAGAGACCAACCATCTAAGAGGGGTTCAAGCTAATCAGTTTCAAGGGAGTTTCAATTTCCATTCTCTTCTTCTTTTCTACTTTAGTTTGTTTAGTTTTAACCTTGAAATTAATTTGACAATGGTTAAAGCCATGTTTGGCTCAAGTTTTTGTTAGGTATTTAGTAGCCATTAGGATGTATGAACTTCCCCTTTAATTTTTAATAATATTTGATTATTTTCATCTTTAATTATGCTTATGAAGTTTTAAGTTGAATGTATGATTGACCACCATCCACTTAATTTAAAATTTATATCTTAAGGGTGAGTTATTAGACGAACCATTTGTAACTTGTCCTAAAAATTGGGTTGAACATTAATTACGCTATTAGCTTGGGTAGTAAGTGACTTAAGGCGAAAGCTATAGGAATCTTGATTCATTGTGCTTAATGGAATTGGGGGATAGGGATTACGACTAATGTCTGAACTAAATGCCTAGTTAAATCTCATAAGTAGTTCAATTAAGTTTATTTGTCTCGTAGTGAATTTATTCAAATATTCATTAGTTAATCTCCACACCATCAAAATTGAATAGAATGTTTAGTTGCATCATTGCGTTTCCATTGGCAATTTAAGGCAGTTAAGAGTTAAGTCGAACTGTTCCTTCAGAGATCGACCTTGGGGGTGTATTGCCATTCTACAATTGGCTCGTGTACTTGTGAGTGCTTAATTTGAGCACATCAAGTTTTTGGCGTTGTTGCCGGGGAAGTCACGGTTGATTAAATTCTTAGTTATCTTAGTTGTCAACGTTTTTGCATTTAGTTAAACTATTATTTGTACTTTTAGCTCAAGTCCCTTATTTTAGTTAGCATTTGTCATTTTTTTTTAGTTATTGACTGTGATTTTATGCCAGGCACTAGCAAAAGATCAAAGTCATGCAAATCATCCACTCAACGACAGTACGACTTAAGATCAAGAACTCAGAGGTTAGAAGAACATTCATTTGAAGAAAAAGAAGAAATACCAAGACAACAAGAGTTGGAATTTGAGGACGAAGTTGATCAAATACCACCAGTGATGGCTGATCCACCGGGAAATCTTGATCTGCCAAGAGTTCCACCACTTAGGCCAGCAATTGTTGCACAGAGGCCACTTGCCATGAAAGATTATGCTAGACCAATCATTGGCAACACCACCTCTTGCATAGTTTTAGGGGAGGCAGCAAGAAATTATGAATTAAAAAGTAAACATTTAAATATGTTGCCATCGTTCTACAGATTACCTAACGATGATCCTCTTACTTATATAAGGGAGTTTTATTCCACAGTGAGCACATTTCCCTTGAATTCTCTTGATGAGAACCAGCTGCGAATGCGATGCTTTCAGTATATCTTGAAGGACAGAGCGAAGGCATGGCTAATGAAACTGCCCCCTAACTCTCTTAACTATTAGGGCGAGGTATACCATAAATTTATGAGCAAGTTCTACTCCCACCAGAAAACAAGAGAGCTTAGAACAGAAATTCAAAATTTCTATTAGAAAGATTTTGAGACTTTCCATGAAGCTTGGGACCGATTCAAAATGTTACTACTACAATGTCCTCATCACGTATTTGCACTTCCAGTAGTGACTCAGGCATTTTATGTTAGGTTGTCTCAACAATATGAATGCATGGTAGATAATACAGTAGGCAGAGCAATGGGAGAGAAAACAGATGATGAGCTATACAATATATATGAAATGCTCGATGCAAACTCACAGCAAAAGAGCATGAGAGGAAGAAAGGCGACAATTAATGAAATTTCTAGTGACAATGAACTGACTTCACAGATAGCAGAGCTAACCAAGCAAGTTAGGATGTTGGTCAATAATAGGAATGCGCCTACAAACGAGGTATGTAGCATTTGTAATATTTATAGCCATAGAGCTAACACTTGTCCTTCTCTCAATGTTTCTGCAGGAAATGAAATGGAGCAAGTAAGTGCAATGAATTCCTTTCAAATAAGGGTGCAAAACAATCCCTATTCTAACACATATAACCTAGGCTAGATGAATCATCCCAATTTTGCATGGAGGAATAATGATCAAACCTAACCTCAACAATAAAGGATTCCACACGCCCAATATTATAATCTCAGCAATCAGTCTATATACCCTTCTCAAGGCCAAACTGGACCAACAACAGTACCACGGAAGCCTTCTTTGGAGGAGACATTACAAAGTTTCATAGCTACCACCCATGATAAGACTAAGAAGACAAACAGAAGGGTGGATTCTATTGAAGCATCCTTAAAAAGGTTAGAGATTCAAGTTGGGCAAATTGCTGAGGTAGTGCAACAAACCAAGAAAGGAAAGCTACCTAGTCAACCGGAGCAAGCTAAAACTATCACGGTGCTTTGAAGTGGTAAGGTATATGATAACAAAGTTGAGGTAGCAACTAATAAATTAAATTCTTCCATTTCAGATGACAAGATGGACAAGGAAGATAAAACGAAACATTTAGAAGTTGGGATACAGAAAGCTAAGCAATATAAAGAGGAGCCTGGCTTGTTGAATGGAGAAAAAGAATCTTTTTCGGGTCCCAAATTTCATAAAGTAAAGGAGCCATACGAACCTCCAATCCCCTTTCCTGGCCTCCTAAGGGAGAACAAAAAGGATAATGAATTTTCTAACATCTTTAAAATGTTCTCTAAAGTAGAAATTAACTTACCTTTGTTGGATGTAATCAGGAACATGCCTTCTTATGAGTTCTTCAAAGATTTAACTTCAACAAAAAGAAGGTATGGAAGCAACGAAAAGGTAGTGGTTACTGGGATAACAAGTGTAGTTCTCCAGCAATAATTACCTCAGAAGATGAAAGATCCTAGGAGCTTTACTGTGGACATTAACATGGGAGATAAGAAGGTAGCAAAAGCCATGCTCGACTTGGGTGCAAGTATAAATCTCATGCCATATCTCATATATGCATAATTAGGTTTAGGTGAGTTGAAATCGACTTCCATATGCCTTCAGCTGGTTGATAGGTCAATTAAATATCCTTGAGGTATAGTAGAGGATCTCTTGGTCCAAATCGATAAGTTAATCATTCCTATCGATTTTGTTGTTCTTGAAATGGAAACCTCCCCCTTTGGGGATAAAGAGCAAACCATTCTACTTGGTAGACCATTCATGGCAACTGCCAAAACAATTATTGATGTTGATAATGGTAAGCTATTTATGACTGTTTTGGGGGAGACGCTTGAATTTAAAGTATTTGATTCTATGTCCTGCCCATCTATTACTCCACTTGATGAATGTTCTTACATAGACTATTTGGACTCACTTGTTTGTGATTTTTATTGGCAGGAAGAGGAAGATAAGTTAGGAGAAGCTCTAAGTGTAAATGAGTTAGATGATGACACTTTACCAGAGAAAGAGACTTTCCTCTCGCATAAGGAGAGAGAGACTAAATGTGAACCCCCTACATTAGAGTTGAAAGAACTCCCTTCCACACTTAAGTATGCTTTTCTAGGAGAAGGAAATACGTACCCAATTATTATAGCTACAGACCTTTCCCCTAGTGAAGAAAAATCTGTCATAAGGGAGTTAAGGAGACTTAGGAATGCCATTAAGTGGAGAATATTAGATATTAAAGGCATTAGCCCTATAATGTGCATGCATAAAATCATTTTAGAAGACAATGTTAAAGCGGTTAAAGACACCCAAAGGAGGCTTAATCCTAATATGCAAGAAGTGGTTAAAAAGGAGGTCTAGAAGCTTTTAGATGAGGAGATAATTTATCCTATTTCTAATAGTAGGTGGGTGAGTCCGGTCCATGTAGTCCCAAAAAAAAAATCAGGAATTACTATTGTTAAAAATGATAAAAGGGAATTAGTGCCAACTAGGACTACAAGGCGGATGTGCATTGATTATAGGAAGCTCAATTTAGCAATAAAAAAAATCATTTTCCACTCCTATTTGTTGATCAAATCCTGGAAAAATTATCCAGACACTCTTACTATTGTTTTCTTGATGGTCTTTCAGGTTATTATCAAGTCCTAATTGTGCCAGAAGACTAAGAGAAAACAACTTTCACCTGTCCCTTTGGCACATTTGCTTTTAGATGGATGCCATTCGGATTGTGTAATGCCCCCGCCACTTTTCAAAAGTGCATGTTTTCTATCTTTTCTGATATGCTAGAGGAGTGTATTGAGGTATTTATGGATGATTTTTCTATATTTGGAACCTCCTTTGATGCATGTTTAAATAAATTGTCACGTGTGTTTAAGAGATTTATAGAGAGTAATCTTACTCTTAGTTGGGAAAAAAGCATTTTATGGTTAAGCAAGGTATTGTGTTAGGCCATGTGGTCTCAAGTAAGGGAATTGAGGTAGATAAGGCTAAGATTAATTTGATTGCTAAATTAACCCCACTGACTTTGGTTAAGGGTATTAGAAGCTTTCTTAGGCATGCTGGGTTTTATAGGCGTTTTATTAAAGATTTTTCTAAAATTGCACGCTCTTTAACTAACTTCCTTGCCAAAGATATTTAGTTTAATTTTAATGATAAATGCCTTGATGCTTTCAATACTTTGAAAGAGAAATTGACCACGACCCCTGTGATCATGGCACTGGATTGGTCTTTACCATTTGAAATCATGTGTGATGCTAGTGATTATGCAATAGGGGCTGTACTGGGGCAAAGGGTTAACAAAGCTTTACATGTTATCTACTATGCTAGTAGGACCTAGATGATGCTCAAGTGAATTATTCTACTACTAAAAATGAGCTTTTAGCTGTTGTATTTTCTTTGGATAAATTTAGATCTTATTTGTTAGGGTATTGTGCATTCGGATCATGTACAAACCAAATGCAAAACTAGGCTTATAAGATGGGTTCTTTTGTTGCAAGAGTTTGACCTAGAAATTCGAGACAAAAAAGGGAGTGAGAACTTAGTTGCTGATCATTTGTCTAAATTAATTTCTAGCTTTGACAATTTATCCTCCAAAAAGGCCATTGTAGAAACTTTTCCTAATGAGAATTTATTTGTTGTTCGCCACGAGCCATGGTATACTGATATTGTTAACTATTTGGCTTATGGCATCTTGAGACCTGACATGAACGTCCAAAACCGGAAGCATTTTTTGTCATTGTGCAGGACTTATTTTTGGGATGAACCGTACTTGTTCAAATATTATTTAGACCAAATCATCAGGAGATGCATTCCTGAGGAGGAGCAATAGAGTATACTCACCTTTTGCCATAAGTTGCAATGTGGAGGGCATTTCGGTTGTAAGAAAACAGCCCATAAAATGCTTCAAGCAGGTTTCTTTTGGCCTTCCCTCTTTAAAGATGCTCATAATAGCGGAACCATAGGAAAGAAAAATGAAATGCCTCAAAATTATAATTTAGTTGTGGAATTATTTGATGTTTGGGGCATTGATTTCCTAGGTCCCCTATGGTTTCGAATATATACTTATTGCGGTTGATTATGCGTCAAAATGGGTTGAGGCTATACCAACTCGCACTAATGATGCTAACATTGTTGTGAAATTTGTGAAGGATAATATCTTTAGTAAGTTTGAAGTACTGAGAGCGGTCATTAGTGATGGCATAAGTTATTTTTGTAACAAGTTATTTGATGGCTTGTTGAAGAAATATGGCATTACTCATCGCGTAGCTACACCTTACCATCCACAGACTTCGGGTCAAGTCAAGGTAAGCAATAGAGAGATTAAATCCATTTTGGAAAAAAAATGGTTCGTCTCTCACGGAAAGATTGGACTATGAAGCTAAATGATGTCTTGTGGGCACATCAAACAGCTTATAAGACCCCTATTGGCATGAGCCCATTCCGGTTGGTTTATGGGAAGACATGCCATCCACCTGTGGAATTGGAGCACAAAGTATACTGGGCAACTAAAGCACTAAACACGGAATTATGTGACGTAGGAGAAGAGAGAAAGTTACAGTTAGATGAACTTGAAGAGTTGAGGCAAGAAGCATATGAAAATGCAAAGCTTTACAAAGAAAAGACAAAGAGAATTCATGCCCGCTTGTTAATCCATAAGGTTTTACTTTCGGGAATGAAAGTGCTATTATTTAACTCTCATTTCAAATTTTTCCCAGGTAAACTTAAATCTAGATGGAATGGACCATTCACATTAACACAAGTTTTCCCACATAGAGCGGTAGAATTGCAACGTCTAACTACGGGAGAAAAGTTTAAGGTGAATTGACAGCGGGTCAAGCAATATTATGAAGGTTCTTTGATGGTGCCTATAGTGGAGAATATGTCTGTACCACCCCCTTAAAAAGAATTACAGCAATGTTTTACCTAAACTTTAAATGTGGCGCTTCTTGGGAGGCAACCCAAGTTTCATTTGGTCCATTTTTACTTTATAACTACTTTAATTTGATTTCTTTCAAAATTATAGTTAATAGCACAATTTTTATATAGTAAATTTTGTAGTTAGTTAATTCCTCTACATGTGGTTTAATATTTTAATTTGCTTAATTTTGTAGGAAAATGACTGTTAGCAATTCACAAGGGCGTATGGAATCTACATGGCCATGTAGATTGCCAAGTAGATCCACACAGGCGTGTGGATCCACATGTCCAGCAGGCTGCTACGGCTGTGTGGATTTACACAGCTGTGTTGATGCCAACTGGATCCACACGGGTGTGTGGATCCATACGACCAGCAGGCTGCCACGACCTTGTGGTTGGCTCTCCAGATGACCCATATATATATATATATTTCCTTCTAGTACTATTTTCTTGCTTTTCATTTTCCCTCTCCCTCTTCTACATGTACCGATCCTCCCCCTGTACCCCAGCTCCTTGCGCACTGCCCCTAGTGCACCTACTCCCTCCCGCAGCGCACAGTAGACTCATGCACCAGCAGCGCCCCCGCGCAGCCCCATCCCTTTCGCCCCGCAGCAGCACTTTACGGCTCACCTTGCACAACACCCTTGCGTACCCACCGTGCGCCTTGCACAATCCCTTTAGGCACCAGCAGTACTGCTCCTACCTCGCACCATCCCACAGTGCCCCAGTAGCCCCTCACGCCCCTGCACGCTTTCGTGACCCACCACCATGCCGAAACTCAAGTCCTTAGCCACTAAACCCAAGAAACCGAAGGTGGAACCTGTCCCGATGACCCATGACTCAGAACCACCGGCACCCACACCCACAGCGAGAACGAAAGACAAGGACAAGTACATTATGTCTGATGTTGGTACAGCTGTTCCGACTCCAACGCATACGCAGGTAGACATTACCGCTAAATTTCAAGCTCCTTTTCCAATCTACTCTGAAGACGAAGGTAACGCTTACTATGCTATCTTACTGCGTGAAATCACAGTGTCTCATTTTGTGCATTACGATACATTACATATACTTCAATGTCTTGATAAGGTGTTAGGTTTTGCTGGAGTAATGTCTTGGAGTCAATTCATTGGTATGAAACACCTAACTTATAAGAAATTAATTCGTGAATTTTATCTTACTTTGCAAATCCATAATAACTTCACTAGAATTAAATTTTGCATGTTTGGAAAAGAGTACTCGGCTGACCTTAACACCATGCAAACTGTGTTTGGCTTTAAGAAAACATGCGTTTCTAAAATACCTAGTGATTTTCATTGTTAAGAGGTATGGAAATATTTGACTGGCCTTGATACTTATTCACCTATCACTGCTCCTAATACTAAATTTCTTGATCCTGTTGATGTGGTGTTGCATAAAATTATGAGTAGTGTCATTTTTGGAAAAACTGAGGCTAGTAAGACCAATCAAAATGAATTATACCTTCTTTGGTATATGCATCAAGATATCAATATGTCTATTGCTCCTTTTGTTTTCAAAGCCATGCAATATATTCTACATCATACCTCTGTACCATTGAGTTTAGGCTATATAGTCACTACTCTAGCTCAACATTTTTGTCCACATGATTTAGACAAGCATACTCTTACTGAAATCGTAAGCCTTGGTGATTCAGATACTCATGCATTTGAAAGGGCTAAACTAATAAAGGATACAGGTGATATGGCTAAGTGGCTCCCTAGGGGCAAGTCTGTACAGGGAACATCAAGTGCAGGTACACAATTGCCAGTCGCTATTCACGAGAATAGCTATTCCAGTGAAAGGGATGACCCCATTTTGGCTCGTTTAGAGGCCATGGAGAATAAATACATGGCAAGATAGGATGCCTTTGAAGCTGACCCCTTCTGACGATAGGATGTTATTGAGGCCAGACAGCGCACTATGGAGGAACGCCAACAACTCATGGAAGCCTCTCATAAGGCTTCTTTTGATGATCTTCAAGCAGCCAGCGACCTTCGAACAACTGATATCGCAACAATGAGGGGCCAGTTGGATGAATTACAAAAGGAAATGGATGAGAACGACTCTCTATTGAGTGTGTGCAGCGTGAATAATCTTATCAAGCCTTTAAAATGAATGAGTATTTCAGTGTTACTGGGGTTCGCATTTGCTCACCTTCATCATCTCCTCCTCCTGCTACTCAATGATTTTCCACCATCCTCATGGAAGTGTCCTCTTTTATCTTTTCTTCTCTTTTCCTTTCAATTTGCTTTATGTTAGTCAATGTGGACATTGCCTTGGATAAGTATGGGGAGAATTCTTATGATATATGGGTTATGGTAATTATTTTAGGATTTGTTGCTTGTGTTTTATCTTTTATAATTGGTAGTTTGTCCTATTTAATTCTGCTACACCTTGTTAAGTATTTTTTTTTATTTGCAGAAAATTTTATTTTGTTAAAATGTGTGAATCATTCCATAGTTAATTCATTTTTCATATTTTTAATCAAAATCTCTTTAATTCAATTAGATTGATGTTTCAAGTATATAGCATTAGTAATTCTATGGGGCTTTAAAATTGAATTTTTACTGTGGTTATGTGATGAGTTTCTTACGCTTACATGCTACCTTATTATTTTTTATGAGCTTTTGAACCTAGAAAAGCATATGCCTATTTTAAGCTCTTTTTCTTCCTTTGTGAGTGTATATATTTAAACATATCACAATTACTCTAAAATTTGCACTCGAATGCTAGTTGAGGCTACTATTTATATTATCTAGACACTAAAATGATATGGGCAATTAGGATTAACTACTTTTAGCTTGCTTCTTGAGACCAACCTTATATTGCCACCTAGATAACCCCCTTTGAGCCTTAACCATTTTTGTTGTTGATTTAACCACCTTGTTTTAACTCATGTTGTCCATTTGCTATTTTATCTCTTTTTGTTACCCTTAGTTGTAGGAGTTAACAACAATTAGAGAGTATAATTCAAAATATATATGTGCTCCCTATTACTTAAGTGTTCAATATTGATATGAGTGATGAGGAAGGAGCAAGGTCTGGGGATTTGGAAAAAAAGAAAAAGAA
>CATIWF010184920.1:0-18882 GCA_949630135.1 Balakata baccata
AAAACCTCAATTTACACTTGAGGGGAGTAAAATGAGAAAAGAAATACTTGAGAAAGAAGAGATAGACAGGGACACGTAGACCTTATTTACCATAAAACAAAATTCACGCATGTTCAATCGTATTGGGCCTAAGTCCATAATCATCCATCATGTCTTTCCATATACCCCTAGCATGCATTCTCTAATGCATAAAATTAAAATAAAATAGGTAATAGTAATTTTGGATTGTAAATTTGAAAGTCGATTCAACACTTGAACCGAAATTGCCTGCTTTTATTGTTTCAGTCAATTTAATTTTGTATATCATTTTAATATGAAATTTAATAATTAATCAAATTAAATTAAATTCTATATTTCTAGAATTAATTAAAAATTAATTTACCTTAAAATCAAATTATTATGATATAAAAAATTAAACAATTTAATTTTAACATACATGCTACTTTCTAGTCATACTAGATATGTCATTTGCTCAACTTAAATTAATTCAAAATTAATTTCCAAAAATTCTTAAAATTTTTAAAAATTCAAATCATCATTCTAAGCATCTTTAGGTCAGCTCAAGTCCATCAAAATAATTTTGGCATAAGCCAAAATCATTAAGACAAACGAACCAATACATAAAACGCTCAAAACAACTAATTTACAGTCTAGAATTAATTTTGAAATTTAAAGTCAAGAAACTTAATTTTGGCATGTATCTATCATCAAAATAACCTATTTTTAATCATATAAAAATATTTCAATGTGCTGAAAATGAAATATTTACATACAAAAAAAATCAAACAAAATAGTCCCGCTGGATACTCAAAACAGTCTCATTTCGGAGTTTGTTTGAAAAATTAATTAAAACAATTTGTAATTGGACACTTCCAGAGGCTTAAACACGTTCTCAATATGTCCAAATAATTTTTCATAATCAAATTATAAGAAAAATATGAACAGCCCCAAAAATTAATCCAAACAACTTCAAATGTTCATCAACAATACAATTTTGAGCAATATTGTAATAAATTCAAAATTAATTATTTGAATCATATTTAAACCATTTTTCAATCAATGTAATCATCATCAATCATCTCATGATCAGATCATAGAAATAAAAATATGTAAAACAAATTTTACAAATTAATTTCAATTTTACAAATCAAAATATCTAAAATCATCAAAACTATACAATTCAATTGCACCCTAAATTAAAATTAATTTTAATGGGCACAAGGTGGCTCTGATACCAATGATGGGTTTTGAGCATGTATCATATACATATTACGCAGCGGAAAATAAAATTTTTTAAAATCCGAATCAAAAAATTCTACTTGTGTCAATTAAAATTAATTTAATAAAAAAAAAATTAGAAATTATACTTTTATAATTTCTTGATTTTTCTTCAACTTCTCACCTTGTTGGATCTTGTTGGATTGTAGCAAACCACAACAATTTAATCTTGGATTGTCTCTAACAATATGCACATGAATATGAGAGGATGAAACCATTAGGGAGATTATTTGAACATACCTCAAAGTGCTAGCAATGATGTATGTTTATTTGAGAGGAAAATTAAATTCTTTAATTTTCTTGTTATCTCCAAAAATTTTTCTTCTTCCAAAATTTTTTTCTTATCTATTTTTTTTTTTTATCTTTTGGGGTCTTTTAGATTTAAAACAAAATTATAAAACTAGATCAAAATTGAAGAAAGGAGAAAGTAAAGAGACATGAATAGTAAATTGGCCAATTTATATGTGATTGGCGTGCTGCTGCGCGCTTGCCTAGGCCTATTGGGTAGGCCTGCCAGACCAGCAAGCCCGCACGGGCCCGTACGGTTCCGTTAACTCTTCCGAGTGATTTTTTTCTGTGATCTTATTGCGAACCAATTCAAAATAATTCTCTCATATTTTGAATATCATCCAAAACCATTTTACTAAATCTTCACATCTCCAAAGCGTGTGACCCATTAGGTTCCCGATTATATTGGCCACTTCAATTATCAAATAATTTAAGCAAGTTATGAGTGGTATCTAGCAACACATCATGACCCCCAATTGACTAGAAAGTTAGTGGTTTGACTACGAATCTTTCCACAGACAACAATATGTGCAATTCGTCATTTCACCATCCTATATTCCACTCGGTTTAGAATATGGACTATGTATCAGCTCCTGCTAGACTGACTATGTCACATCTAGCCCAAGTGATGTTAGATCTTGTTCTTGGGACTCATTACTCTATTAGACATGTCACTAAAGACCATCTTCAGGACATTTCCACTTTGGCCAGAGATTCCCCAGTAATGATCCCAACAAGAGGCTGTGGGTATACTCTCCCTCTTTTAGGAGTGGTGAATCCTCTATTGGCTATCCAATTACCTTTGAATACCTCAAACTGTACACAATCACCACCTTATGAGCGATCTCCATAAGGCAACAAAGAATAGAGTCAAAACACAGAATTAGTATCCAAGATATCTTTGAGTACCTCAAGTCTAAGGATACTTATATCATTGCTATGATGAGACTATCATTAACATTTGAATAGATAATCCATATGATCGTCTCATAGTAGGTCATCCAATGTACTTGAATACTCTTAGCAAGCACCTACATGTTAATTTTGAACATCTCATGTTCACAGCTTATGAGATCTATTGCTTGATCCAATCAAGGAGTATAACATGTGCTAGTCTATCTGGATCAACAATGTCCCATCTTGTTGATCCTATGACTAGGGACAATTTAGATACTAACATAATTACACATGATAGAAATCTCATTATCATGATCTCATCATGATTTCCTTCATGTTATATTTCATATCATGGACTTTCATTAATCAGTTTAAAATCTATATCAATTCATATGCAAATGAATACTAATATAATGAAAGAATGCCTTTATGAATGTATACACTAAGTACTAGAGGCGATTGCCTTTTAGGCACATCTCTAATATTAAATAGATATTTTATACATTTTTCTCTTGTAATTCCTTAGGATCTATGGGTTTCAAGGGCTTAATTTCATACATTTTTGTCCAATTTACATCTTATGGTTAATTATGGAGGATGAAACTTATTTGTGTTTACTTTGCAGTGATTGGAAATCCGTCTAGAAATTATGGAGCATGAAGATTTGTGTTTAGGAGCTGAGAAAAGATAAAGTGAGGGCATGTCATAAGTTAGGTTATATATCCAGGTATGGAAGGAAACTAAGGGCGAGACAAGATGATGCATGGTCACATATTTGTCCTAAATTACTTTCTGTTTAAGATTTAACTCTTTCCTATTAAGAGAAGGACTTAATTCCTATTTAAATGAAGAGAACCTTAGCAATTTGGCACATCTAGTTAACATCAGAGTAGAAAAAAACACATACAATACAAGACATCAAGAAGGTGGGAGCTGTGTAAGATCAAGAATTGGGAATGAACCTTAATTATATCTTCCCTTTCTCTTTATCTTGTAATGATGTTTTCTCTTGTTAGTTTAATGATTAACAAAATTAGTTTTAATATGTTTGGATAAATCTGTTTTTTGGGATTGAGATGAAACCTCCTGTGGATTCATAATGTGCTAATTTTATATTAATTTAGTTTACTTCCTTTTCTAAAGCTTGATTTGTTGATTGTGTTCTTCATGTTTATTACTAGTTCAATCAATCCATAAATAACGAAGATTAAAACTTAGGGATAAGTTTAACTTCCTTGAGATTTCAGTTAGTTATCATAAAGCTTAATAGGTTTTTAATTAATTGATTAGCATATGGGAGTTGGCTATGATTTAATTGAAACACGAAAATCATAACTTGGGAAAGTATGATATTTAATTGAGGATAATCAGCTTTCAAGTTAGAAAAGGGGTATAATTAAGTTAATTGAATTTGTTACATAAAGTTTCTCAAGATGGTGGATTCTTAATCCTGGAAATATGTCAACTACATTAATTAATCAATTTAATTTCAGTAATTTATTTTTAACTAATAGTAATTAAGGATAAGACAACTTGAAATTATGATTTAGTAAGTATAGAGCTTTAATACACTTTGCTGTTAAATACTATAATTTTATGTGGGAGCGATAACTTGGACTTTATTCCTATATTACTTTTGCAATACTATATGTAGGATTGAACGCAACAAGTTTTTGACACTTTTGCTAGGGAATTTGTATTCATATTTTCATCATTTACAATTAAAGCTTGTATTTCTAAATCATTTTATTTTATTGTTTCTTTTTCCTTGTTGTGCTTATTTTTCTATTGTTTGTTCATTGATAAGTACTTGTATGGTTTATATGAAGCATAAGAAATCAACCACTAGTAGAGTTTGATCAAGAGATTGAGAAAAATTTGCGACAATTGAGGAGAAAGCAAAGAGGAAGAAAAATGGATGACCAGGTGGGATATGTAGCTAATGGAGTAAGCATTGGCAATGGTGCCAAAGAACCTCATGCTAATATTGTAATTCTTCTAGTTGCACCTCAAAGGCCAACCTTGTGTGACTATGGTATGCCACATCTGAATGGAGTGTATTCGAGCATCGCATATCCACCTACCAGTGACAACTTTAAGATTAGGCAAAGTACAATTCAGATGTTGGAGCAAAAGCAATTCGAAGGAAGACCTATGAAGGATCTTATTGCTCACATCAACAATTTTCTGGAAAAGTGTAAGGCTTTCAAAATTAGTGGAGCAAGTAATGACGCAATCAGGTTGAGAGCATTTCCTTTCACTCTAACAAGAAATGCTAAATATTGGTTAGCTAATTGTGCACCAAATTCATTCCATACATGGGATCAAATTTCTCAAGCATTCCTTACCCGTTACTTTCCTTTGAGGAAAACAATTGAGATTCATCAACAAATTGTTTCTTTCTAGGAAAATGATGATTAATCACTCTATGAAGCTTGGGAGAGCTTTAAGGAGCCGCAAAGAAAATGCCCACTCCATGGACATCACGACTGGATGCTCATGCAAATATTCTATAATGGAGTGTTACCTACTATGAGAATTACACTTGATGCCACAGCTAGAGGAGATTTATTAATAAAGGCCACTGGAGATGCTTTGTAACTCATTGAGACAATGGTAGCCAACAATCACCATTGGAATAATTAGAGAAGAGGTTTAAAAAGGGTTGCTAGAGTTCATGAAGTTGATGGAATTAGTATGCTGAATGCTAAATTTGATGCCCTTTCAAAGAGGATGGATCAGTTTAGCATGATTGTTGTTTATACCCAAGTAATGCAGTGTGAATCATGTGATGAAGGACATGCTTATGCTAAATGCCCATATCAGACAACCCCTCAAGAGCAAGCCAATTATATTGGTAACTTTCAAAGACCCAACAATCAATAACTTAACACCTATTCCAACACTTATAATCTAGGGTACAAGAATCATCCAAATCTATCATGGAGGGATTAAGGAAGTAGTTTAAGACATAATGTTCCACTAGATTTTTAAGAGAGAAATCAAGGGTTCATACCTCAACAACAGCAAGAGAAGAAGCAATCAGTAGAAGATTTAGTTGCAAATCTAGCCAAAACCACTCAAGATTTCATGATGGAAGCTAAAACTCAATTCAACAATCAACAAGCCTCAATTAAAAATCTGGAAACTCAAGTTGGGCAATTGGCAAACATGATGAGTACAAGACAGCCTGGAGCTTTGCCAAGCAATGTGGAGGTTAATCCTAAAGAACACTGCAAAGTGATTATACTAAGGAGTGGAGCTAAGATTGGTATAGGAGTTAGGGATGATTTACCTCTAGGAAAACAACTTAAAGATACTAATGTTTAAAAATCAACATTAAAGAAGAACAAACAAAGGCTTCAAAAGAAGAAAAGAAAGAGATTACAGAAAAAAAAAGGAGAAAAATCAACATTAAAGGTAAAACTATATATGCCCCCCATCCCATTTCCACAGAGGTTTCAAAAGAGCAAGGAGAACAAATAGTTTGAATAGTTCAAGGAGATATTTAAGCAACTCAACATTATCATTCCATTTGTTGAAGCTTTAGCCCAAATGCCAACTTATGTTCATTTTCTAAAAAATATCTTGTCAAAAAAATGGAACCTTGATGAGCTTGAGACTATGGCACTGACCGAGCAATGTAGTGCACTAATTCAAAACAAAGTACCACCAAAGTTGCAAGTTCCAAGAAGTTTCACTATCCCTATTACCATTAATGATACTTGTTTTGCTAATGTGTTATATGATTTAGGTGCTAGTATAAGCTTAATACCACTGTCGATGAGTAAGAGGTTGGGATTTGATAAGATTAAAAGAACATCGGTTTCCTTATAGTTGGCTGATCGCTCTATAACATACCCAAAAGACGTGCTGGACATATTCGTGAAGGTGGGCAAGTTCGTAGTACCCAATGACTTCAGGCCTGTTTGGGATTGAGTTTTGGAAAAGCACTTTTAGGAAAAAATTTTGTATTTTTAATTTTTTTTAGATTTATGAAAACTACTTTTTGTAGAAGCAGGTAAATAGATAATTTTTCCAAAAGTATGTTTGAAAAAAGCTGTTTGTAAAAAATTAAAAAAATATCAGTCAATTACATTAAAAAAATTCAAAACCTGCTTTTAGGATCCTTAACAACAATCTCGAACATCCTCTGTATGATCTTAGACATGGAGGAAGGCAATGATAACTCTTTAATTTTGGGAAGACCATTCTTGGCTATTGTTGGGGCCATTATTGATGTAAAAAAAGGAATGTTGACATATAACCTTAGTGGTGAAGAGGTAATATTTAATATATATGAGACTACAAAATATCCAGTCTTTACTGACAGTTTATGCAGGATTGATATTATTAATGACATTACTCAAGAGAGGAGTATTAGGGAGCAATAAAAAGATCCTCTTGAAGTTTTCTTGATGTAAGATGCTAAACCAAATGATGAAGACAAAAAGATTGCTCAATATGCTTAGTACCTTGAAGCACTGCCACGATTTGGCAAAGCATGGCCATGCCTTATTTGAACATTGAGGTGAAGGTAAGACTAAACTTCCACCATCCATTAAAAAAGCACTTATATTAGAGTTGAAGACTCTACCGTCACACCTTAAGTATACTTTCTTGGGTAAGGATGATACACTTCCTATTATAATTTCTACACATTTATATTTATCTCAAGAAAAGAAATTGATACAAGTTTTTCAAAAGCATGTAAGAGTTATAGGTTAGACATTACCTAATATCAAAGGCATAAATCCCTCTGTTTGCATGTATAGAATTCTGATGGAAGATAACCATAAGCCTAGCATAGAAAACCAAAGGAGATTGAATCCTAACATGAAAGAAGTAGTTAGAGCTGAGGCACTTAAATTGTTAAATGCGAATATTATTTAACTAATTTCAGACAGCTCTTGGGTTAGTCCAGTGTAAGTTGTGCCTAAAAAGGTGGGATCATAGTACTTGCCAATGAGAATAATGAGTTAATTCTTACTAGGACAGTCACAAAGGTGGATGGTGTGTGTAGATTGTAGAGAGCTGAATACTGCAACCTGTAAGGGCCATTTTCCTTTACCATTTATTGATCAAATGCTAGAAAGGCTTGCAGGTCACGCTTTTTATTGCTTTTTAGATGGCTACTTAAGATACAATCAAATCCCAATCGCACCTGATGATAAAAAAAAGACAACTTTTACATGCCCATATGGTACTTTTGCATGTAGAAGAATGCCTTTCAGTTTATGTAATGCACCAGCTACCTTTCAACATTGCATGGTGTCTATTTTTTTCGATTTCATTAAGAAAAACATGGAAGTTTTTAAGGATGACTTTTTCTATCTAATGTTTCTTCTTTTAACAATTGTTTGGCTAACTTGGATAAATTTTTGTAGCACTATATGGAAACTAATTTAGTCCTCAATTAGGAAAACTGTTACTTTATGGTGTAGGAAGGAATTGTGCCTAGGCATAGAATCACCAAAGATGGGATTGAAGTAGACAAAGCAAAAGTGGAGGTGATTGAGAAATTGCCCCCACCAAATTCAGTAAAGGGAGGAAGAAGTTTTCTTGGTCATGCTGGATTCTATTGACGGTTTATCCAGGATTTTTCTAAAATTTCTAAGTCACTTTGTGATTTCTTAGTTAAAGATACAATTTTTGTGTTTGATAAGGATTATTTGAATACCTTTAATAGGATTAAGAAAGAACTGACTTTAGCATTAATAATGGCATCACCAAATCAGAATCTTTCTTTTGAACTCATATGCAATGCAAGTGACTATGCTATAGGAGCAGTACTTGTGCAGAAGAAGAACAAAAGAATGGATGTGATTTATTATGCTAACATAACCCTTAATGAAGCACAAGTTAATTATGTTACAACAAAAAAGAACATTTGGCAGTAGTGTTTGCTTTTGATAAGTTTCGATATTATTTCATTGGTTCCAAAGTCATTGTTTATACAAATTATTTAGCCATCAAATACTTATTGTCAAAGAAGGATGCGAAACCTTGGTTAATTCGGTAGGTGTTATTGTTATAAGAATTCGACTTAGAAATTCAAGACAAAAAAGGAACATAAAATGTAGTAGCAAACCACTTATTCCGGCTTGAGAATAATGGAAAAGTAGTTGAAGAAATGGTTCCGACCAATCAATCATTCCTAGATGAGCAATTATTTATTGTATCTCACGCCATCCCTTGGTATGCAGATATAGTGAATTAGTGAGCAGTATTATACCTTTAGAACTCAGCTTTTATCAAAAGAAGAAATTCTTTTAAGGTGAAATTTTATTTTTGGGAAGAACCACTACTATATAAACATTGCTCAGATGGAATGATTAGAAGGTGTGTACCTCAAGAAGAAACATGAGAAATTTTAGAGCAATGCCACTATATGGTCTATAGTGCCACTTTAGTGCCTTAAAGACAACTGTTAAAATTTTACGATCAAGATTTTATTGGCCTATTATATTTCAAGATGCAAGAAGCTTTGTTGAAAACTGTGACCGGTGTCACAAAATTGGCAATATTTCTCGAAAATATGAAATGCCTCTCAATCCTATTTTTGAAGTAGAATTGTTTGACGTATGGGGAATTGATTATATAGGACCACTCCCATCTTCTTTTGGCAAGCAATATATACTAGTAGTTGTTGATTATGTCTCCAAATGGGAGGAGGCAGTTGCTAGTTCAACAAATGATGCTAAGGTGGTGGCTATCTTTATCAAAAAGAATATATTCACAAGGTTTTAGGGTACCTAGAGCAATAATCAATGATGGTGGTGCTCACTTTTGCAATCATCAATTCAATGCTTTATTAAAAAAGTACAGAGTTACCTACAAGGTTGCTACACCATATCATCCCTAAACTAGTGGACAAGTTGAGATTTCTAATAAAGAATTGAAGCTCATTCTGGAGAAAACAGTAAGTAGTTCTAGAAAGGATTGGTCATTGAAACTTGATGATGCACTTTGGGTATATAGGACAACATTTAAGACTCCGATTGTTATGTCCCTATATTGATTTTTGTTTGGAAAAGCTTGCCATCTCCTATGGAGCTTGAGCACAGAGCCTATTGGGCAATTAAGGTTTTAAATTTGATTTAAAGTCAGCTGGAGAAAGGCAAAAATTTTAGCTAAGTGAACTTAAAGAAGTACACTTGCAAGATTTTGAGAACGCTAGGACTTATAAAGAAAAGATGAAATTTGGCATGACAAGCACATTGTCATGCGACAGTTCACTGAAGGGCAGCTAGTATTATTGTTCAAGTCTCATCTAAGGTCATTTTCTAGGAAGTTGAAGTCTCAGTGATCTAGTCTTTTTAAAGTGGTGAAGGTATACCCCTATGGAGCAGTGGATATTCAAGGATATGAGTCGATAATAAAAGTTAATGAGCAATGCATGAAACCCTATTATATAGGTGACATTATTCCTCATGGCTTCATTATTCCTTTTTCTAATCCGACTCAGTAAAGCAAAGTGAGAAAAGTCAAGCTAATGACTCTAACTTAGTGCTACTAAGAGGCAACCTAAGTTAATTTTTCAGCTTATTTAATTTCTTTTCTTTAGTTTTAGAGTATTTTTCAAATAAACATAAGCATGCTTTATTGACTGTCTTCTTCCACGAGGTCTTTTATTTTCAATTATGGTTGTTTTCTTCTTCTGGTATATTAGTTATAGCTATTGGATTTGTTCTTTTTATTTTTGTGTTAGTTCCTTCATTTTACCTTTAGTTCTATGGTGTAGTTTTAAGGTCTAGTTGTTTGTCTTTTATTTTACTCTTATTTTTACTTTTACTTTATTTATTATCTTTATTGTTTTACTTCTTTACCCTAGTTTACCCTATCTACCTTTTATCTTCTCCCTTAAGCACTACAGTAGCCACCCTCTTAGAGAAATCAAAGCTTCACTCCCTTCTCACTTCAATCGGTGTTTCCATTCTAAATCAAGAGCACCAAAGCTACTGACCACCACAATATCACTCCCTATTTCACCATAGTTCTTGCTTGTCCCATTTTCTCCACCATCCATCGCAAGTTCTAGCATTTATTCCCTACTACAACAGTTCATCTTTTCACGTCATCCTCCATTAAAAATGACTTTGGCTTCGTCCCTGACTACAATCTAACGTATTTCTAATAAAAATTATAACGGATTGATATATTAGTATAATATGATAAAATAGATTGGCAAATTGTATAATTTCTAAACCTCAGGAAGGTACTAATGTAATATGTCAAACTTCAAAGGGTAAATAGTAATGTTTCCATTCTTTTATGAAAATAAAAATTTTAATATTTCTAATTTCTTGGAAGTTAGAAAGCGAATATATTGAAAGGGGGCTCAAATTTTGCTATCCCATATTATTTTTATTAATTTTACATATTGTTTAATCAACACACAATGACCGTCGTGGCCTATCAGCATTATTGACTTCGTTAGTTGGAATATTAAATACTTGAAAATGAGAAATTCTAATTAAAATGATCCAAAAGTAATATGTTCCTTGCTTCTTTAACGTAATATATATTGGGATTAAAGATTAGTTAAGTTGAAGTGACTATTGATTATTCCATCAAGAAGTCCCTTGAGTACATATGATAAAATTAGAATGATAGAAAAAAGATTAATATGACCTCTACATAAGGATACTATGTATAACTTGGAAATTCCATTAAGAAGAACCAGGATCTAGCAAAATTACTCCTTTTTTTTTTATAACCAACAAAATTACTCTAGTTGGAGGAAAATTATGTCCAGTGCCAGTAAAATAAGCCTATATGGAAAATAAAGAGAAAAAATAAATTTGAAAACTTTTGAGATATGGGTCTAGACCGTCCATATGGGCTTGATCCAGTCCAAGGCCCAACTATAACTTAGGTATAAAAAAGGAAGCTAATAAGAAAATAACTCCCTCTCCCACTATAGAAAATTGAAATAAAACATGAAATCAAAGAAGTTACAGATAGAAAATCTATCTCCATTTTCTGCAGTTCTTTGTAATTGTCTTGTCCCAAGTTTGTCTAAGAGAAGATGAAGGTGTTCATGCCTTGAAATTCACTCCAAATTCTTATAATCAATATTCTAAAGCATTGAAGACACAATGTTCATGCTTCAACAAGTTTGGGTTGCCATTGTTAGTTTACAATGGTATCAGAGCTTGAATTCTGTGTTTTTGTACTTAAATTGATGATTGGGATGTTAATTATACCATAATATGTGAAAATTCTATGTATTCCCGAATTTTCTCCCACTTTTTGAGAAATTTATTTTCTATTTCAAGGCATGATTAGAAAGCTCTTGTCATAAGCTTTCTAACGAGTATTTTTGCAAAAATTTCTAATGTGTGGCTAATTTTCTATAAATGTTTGAAGTTTCTGACAGAAAATTAGGGTTATTAATTCTAGAAATCGTAATTACTATTAATTCCACTCTTTGTTGTGTTACATGTTGTTCAAACACCATTATAGGTGTTAAATTGTAAATTTTATGGTCAAAACCTCTTGAAAAGCCTTGAAAACATAGGAAAATTTGTAAAAAGGGTCTGGAAACCCACCAAAAGGCAATGCGTGGAATACACTCGCCACTGTGGGAGAATGAGGGCAACTATTACTTGGTGGCAGTTATTACCACGCATGCGTCTACAAATCTAACATGTCAATTTTGTGATGAGGTGTCCTTTAGCATGTCATGCCAATGTGGCATTTTAGTGAGAGTAGAATCAACAGTTATTGCCAAGCTTATGATAAGAGCTTTCCAAGCAATTTTTGAAGTTTCTGATAGAAAATTAGGGTTATTAATTCTGGAAATTGTAATTACTATTGATTCCATTCTCAGTCGTGTTGCATGTTGTTCAAATGCTACCGTAGTGGTGTTAAATTGTAAATTTTATAGTCAAATCCACTAGAAAAGCCCTAAAAACATAGGAAAAATTGCAAAAAGGGTCTAGAAAGCAACTGAAAGGCGATGCGTGGCATGCACGCACTACCATAAGAGAGTGAAGGCATCTATTGCTTAATGGTAGTTATTGCCATGCGTCTGTCTACAAATCTAACGTATGAATTTTGTGATGAGGTGTCCTCTAGTGTGTCATGCTAATGTGTTATGTGGCAGCAAGTGACATATGGCATAACTTGATTGACCCATACTGTCATGTAACTGACATGGCATGCCACATGGCTGACTTTGGTTGGTCCACTTGGTGTTGACTTGACTAATGACGTGGCAATATAGGTGGCGTGTCAAACCGTGTAGGGCACATGAGAGGTCCCAATTTTTTTTTAATACCTAAAATTTAATTTTCTATTTAATGGGAATTTTTCCATAACTTTTAAGCATATTTTGAAGTATTTTTGGACTAAAAAAATATGCATATATTTTGATAAAAAAAAATTATTAACATGGTTAGAGGCAGCATTTTTTACTTGCTCCTAATATGTTTTAATATGCTTTTAGTGTATACTATTGATTTCAATTATTCTTATATGTAGTGAGGAATTGTATGCTTTGTGCTTTGAAACGACTGAGTGCATATAGAAAGGATCCAAATCACTCATTGGTTCATCATATTAATGTGATGTATGAAATGTTGTAGACCTTTCATGTGACATATCGTAATTACTATGAGTTAGCAGTGGAACAACATATATAGATAGTTCTTAATTTCTTGCATGATTCATGGGAAAAAGAGAGAAAGGCGCTTAGAGAAAGAATAAGGAACTTGTCGTACAATAATATTTGGAGTGAGTTACTTAAGGAGTTGGAGCGCCAAATGCAAGATTGTATGAGGCGATCTACCAAGTCAATGATAGATACCCATGGATGAATAAGATGTCTAGGACATTGTCTAGGAGAGAATTTGTTGAAAGGGATCCACCAGTCCACAAAGAAGATGAATGAATTAGAAGCAGCATTAGGATAAGTTTATTGTGATTGTAAATATGTTCACACTTTTATGTTCATGTTTAGTGTTGATTTCCTTTAAATCGTGTAATGAATGTTTTATATGACTTATTGTAAATATTTGTTTATGAATGAATATATATTTCTTTTCATTGTTCAATTGCATAAACAAATTAGTATTACAATGTGGAAATATTAGGTTGGTAGATTAATAAATCTCACCCAATAAAATAATTGGCACAAGTTTAAAATTAAATAATAATAACTAGACTATGTTAGCGGGAATCGATTAGATTGGATGACAAGAGTTTTATTTTTGTTACATGTGTCAGGTTATTATTGATTAATTTAAAATTTTTTGACATGAAATAATTTTGAAATTATGAATTGTGCTAATTAAAATAATTGCTTCTAAATAGTTGAAATGGTTGTTACAAGGAGCATTATTGCTGACTTAAACCAAGGAGATAAGTTGAATGATATTAATTATGATGTTTGGTATCAGAAAATTCAGTATCTCCTCTAAAAGCAAGATATGCTGAAAATGATCACATAACCAATGCATGAGCCTAAGCATAGAAGCACTGCTCAACATAGGTAGGATATGGAGGCATACCAAGTTTTCTTATTGGATATGGTTACGTCAATGATGACAAGTTAAATTGCCTATTTCCTTTTGTAGGAGATGCGCTACTGACTACGACCTACATTTTTAATCATGTGCCATCTAAAAGTATTCCTTCCACCCTATATGAGTTATCAAAAGGTGAGAAGTTTGACTTAAGTATAATGCGCCCATGAGGTTATGTTACTTATATCCATAATACTTCTCATGACTATGGAAAACTTATCCGAGAGGGAAGAAATGTATCTCATAAGATACTCAAAACTCTTCATAGAATATGTATTGTTGGGGGAAGATGCAAGTGGAAGGGTAATAGAAATTGAGTTACGAGATTTCATTTTCTTTGATGATTTTTCTTAAAAAGGTGAGATAAATGGAGATTTTAGACTACATGAAATAGAAGATCTTGAGATTAGTGGGAGCGCAAGAATGGTTGATTTAGCACCCATAAAACAAGATGATATGGAATATCATGCTCCTTTTGAAGCTAGTTGGAGTGATATATTGCATGATTGTATTCCTATAGAGCAATCTTAACCTCGACGTAGTAATCGTGAAAGAATTCCCCGTCGTCGATTTGAAATTCAGGAGGAAGCTTTCATAATTGCTCTAAATGAAAAAGAGCCTAAAACAGTAAAACAAGTTCTTTCTAGTGCTAAAGCTAAGAAATGGATTAAAGTTATGGAAGAGGAAATAGATTTAATAAAATCTAACCAAGTATAGGATTTGGCTGATTTACCGCCAGGTCGAAAGAATATTAGGAACAAATGGATTCTCAAAATTAAACGTAAAGCGTATGAGACAATTGAAAGATATGAAGCTTGATTAGTAGTCAAGGGCTACACACAACAAGAGGGAATGGATTCTCAATTGAACCTAAAATATCAGCCTTTGCTTATCTTTTTAAACGATCTTGTCTAATGTGTCATAATCTAGCATGT
Organism: Balakata baccata; assembly: GCA_949630135.1. Taxonomy (NCBI): domain Eukaryota; kingdom Viridiplantae; phylum Streptophyta; class Magnoliopsida; order Malpighiales; family Euphorbiaceae; genus Balakata; species Balakata baccata. Next base: position 14,930 of record CATIWF010184920.1, read on the forward strand.
CATTTAATATTATCATTTAGTAAAACATTACTGAAATTTTCAACAACGAAAACAGAAGCATTCACATTAATAGGGATAGTATCCAATACAATAAAACCATCTAACAAATATTTAGAACCATAATAGACATCATCTAATAGTACTTTCACACAATTATTTTCAAAAACAAACTTTGAAACCAAGCTCTAGGAGAACAAGTACAATGATTAGATTTCTCGAACTTCAAGAGCATAAACTATATCATGGGGAAAAAGAGTGTAGCTTCCCCGCATCACCAGCTTGCAGGTGCTAATTTCTAGCACATCTGCTAAAGCATTATTCCCAATATAGATATTTTGACTCCCTTTTGGAATCTAATGAAATTCTATAAAAGCATATCGGTCTCTTGTTATATGGTCAGTTGCGGTTGAGTCTATAGTTTTATAAGGAACAATTTCAACAAGCATCAAGCAACTACTAACATATAAATCAGAGGGATGAATCTGGTCATACAATACCTTTAGTTCAATGCAATCATGAACAAAGTGGCCTGGCTTCCCATAGTTGAAGCAATTCATGTTTTCGCCTTTCTTGCTGCCATGTCTTTCATGCTTGCATTTCTTTCCACTGAAATTGGCTTTGTTGCCTCCCTTACCTTGCTTGTTTCCCTTACCTTTCCATTTCTTTCATCTATAGCTTGAAGCTTCTTTTTCCTTGGACTCAGTCATATAAGCCTCACTTGCAGGCTTATCAGCAAGAAAGCGACCCTCCTACAACTCAACATGATGGGCAACATTATCAAAATTCTTGATGTTGTCATTATTGGTAAGGTTAACACGCATGTGCTCCTAGTCACTTGGAAGAGATCAAATCACAAATTAAACCTATTGCTCATCAGTTAACTCATGACCAACAGTCTTTAACTTGCTTATCATATTAGACATCACTGTAAGATGTTGCCTTATTATATGATTAGGATTCTTTTTATAAGCATCAAACTTAAGAGTCATTGACGCAATCTAGTGGTTGAAGTTCCGCCAAATTGGACCTTGACAGCGTCTCAAACTGCAAGGCTAAGTGATGTTTCTCAAAGTGTAGCATCAGATCATTCATCATGCTACTCAACATCAATATGCGAGCAACTATGTCCTTGCACTTATAGTCTTGATATGCCTCCATATCCCGCCTATGTTGAGTAGCGCTTCCATGCTCAAAATCAGCCATAGGTTGTGTGATTGGTTCCAGCATATATTGATTTTCCAGGAGATACTGAATTTTTTTTATGCCAAGTATCATATTTTTTGTCATTCAACTTATCTCCTTAATTCAAATCAATAATAATGCTTTTGTTAACAACTATTTCAACTATTTAGAAACAAAGATCTTAATTAGCACAATTTACAATTCAAATTATTTCATATCGCAAAGTTTTAAATTAATCAATAATAACTTGACATATGTAACATAAACAAAAGTCTTGTCATAAATCCAATCAATCCCTACTAACATAATCTAGTTATTATTGTTTGATTTAAATATGTGTCATTTATTGTATTAGGTTGAATTTACTAATCTACCAACTTAACATTCCCGCATTGTAATTCACATATTTGTTTATCCAATACGAATAAAAAAAAAATATTCATTCATAAACAAATATTTAAATAAAGTCATTATACATTCTTACATGTTTCAAAAAGAAATTAATATTAATATGAATATAAAAGAATTAAAACATATTTACAAGGAAAGTAAAAATTTCCAAATATTACATCAAATTCATTCACTTTCTTTATGGACTGGTGTTTCTCTCTCAACAAATTTCCTCCTAGCTGATGTCCTAGATATTTTACTCATCTATAGGAATCTGCTCACTGGCTTGCTATTAGCCAATGACCTAGACCTCGTACTTATCCATGAGTACCCACTTGAGAACTTGCTAGATCGCCAAATGTCATCTTGTGTTCGATGCTCCAGCTCTTTAAATAATTCTCTCATAATATTGTTGTAATCCAAGTCGCTTATCCTCGCTCCAAGCATCTTTCTTTCTTCTTCCCATGAATTAGGCAGGTAGTCAAGAATAATCCACATTTATTGTTCCACTGCCAACTCATATTCATTGTGATAAAATACATGGAAGCCCCATAATTTTTCATACATCACATCAATGTGAGCTTCCATTGAGTAATGTAGATCTTTCTTATATGCAGTTAGCTGCTCCAAAGCAAAAAGCATACGATCTCTCGCTACATTTTAGAATGAATGAGCATTAGCCATGAAAAAAATATATAATATGTTTAACCAATTTCATGTAAATTTTACATTTTATGTACATTTTTTATCCAAAAACACATCAAAACGTGCTTTAAAAATTCTGAAAAAATAGAAAATTAAATTTTAAGCATTTTAAAAAGATTTTGGACACAAACAGACCTTGCACGCACCCCCATATGCCACCATGCACCGAATAAGCACCATATATCCAACCATGTCAATTTCACGTGGACCAACCAAAGAAGGTCACATGTCCTTGAGTGCTACGTGGCAAACCATGTTAGTAGCATGACAGCATGGCCCAATCCTATGGTGCCGCGTGTCAATGGCTACCACGTCATCACGCCATGTGGCTTGACATGCTGGCTACCACTTCAAACACACTTTTCCACATGTGTCAAATAGGGGAGAGACACGTGGATGGTAACTGCTTGTAACCGGCTCATGCTCCCTCAGCAGGGCGTGTAGGCCTGCACCACCTTTTGATGGTGGTTTTGACCCTTTTTTCAAATTTTTCCTCATATTTTTGGATTTCTAACCTATTTTGACCATTAAATTTGTAATGTCATACCTCTGTGACGGAGTTTAAACATCAAACACATGCACCGAGAGTGAAATAATTACAAAAACATTAAGTTCCAACCCTAATTACAATTAGAAATTTTGAAAATTCATAGAAATTCAATCATTCATAAAAAAAATCTGCAAAAATACTCATTGGAAAGTTTGTGACAAAAACTTTTCAACTATACCAATTTCATATCATGAAACAAAGAATCAATTTCACAAAAAATTGAACAAATTTCAGATTTATAACAATTTTCATGCAAAATTGTTTGATAAACCATTTTAATCCTCAATCAAGCACAAAACACGAATTTAAGGCTCGGACACCAATGTAAACATACAAAGTCAATGAAAATTTATTTGTTGAAATGTGAATTTTGTGTTATCAATGCCTCGGTGATACAAGTTATAAGAATTCGGAATAATTTCATAACACGAATATCTTTCAATCTTCTTGGATAACTTGAGAGAATGAGAATTTTTAAAGGAAATTCTATAGCCCCTTTTGGTAAGTTTATTTTCACGTTAACCATCATCCGTGAGGGGAGGAACGAGTAATTATTTGATTACAATTAACTACCTCTTTTAATCACTTAAGCCTAAGACTAGATCAAGTCCACATGGACAACCAATTCATAGTCCAACAATAATAAAATTAAGATTGATTATTAAAAAAAAAAAAATCATCACTAAAGGGTGGCAGGGGTTATATGATAGCTGGAATGTCTTGCACTGACTCTTTCTTCCAATTTTTATTAAAAAAAAAAAATGCATAGATATTTATTCCGAATCAAGAGAGTTGATAATTATACATCAAGCAAAAATAAAGGCATTTGAGGCTTGCAGACAGTAAGGTCTACCTCGGTAGCCGCCTCACATCATTATCACGTCATTTTAAATCTTGTAACCCATCCCAATTAAATGTTGAGCAGATAATAATAATAATAATAATAGTCAGAGCCAGCCAATGTTTAATAGCTTTGATCCGTAACAATGCATTAAATTAATATATTCTACAACGTACCTAAAATTAATGTATTCTACAAATACTAATTAATTTCACCTTGGCACTTTGACCCTTTGATAGCTCCATTTTACCTGCTCATAACAAATACCAATCAAAGGGTTAATTA
>CATIWF010185014.1:0-41313 GCA_949630135.1 Balakata baccata
GTAAGTGACTAGTCGATTCATTTGTCTTGACCTCAATGACAACATGAGCAAACCTTTGTTGCCCAAGCAAGTCATCCTCACGTGCTTCCCATAAAATTCCAAGCACCATATGTTTGGCATTCTGTCAACCTCCTTCCACAAGAGTGTCATCTTCTGCAGCTCCCATATGCACACACACGTGGCTGCATTCTTTGTAAGCAATCCCACGAGCATGATTCGGCTGCCATACTCTGCAAGTGTGTGGTCACTAAGATGGAGTGGGGCTGGTACTAAAAATTGCTTCCACACCCCAGTAACCATATTGTAGGACACAATCCCTTCAGGGTCCGAACGCATGAAATAGACTGTGCCATCAATGGAAACTGCTTGTGACCGGAAGTTCAGTGATAGTGGAAGTTTAATATTAGAGGGCATGCTTCCTGGTCGAGTCCAAGAGTTCTTAACTGAGTCATAAAACTCGTACTCTCCATCATTGCAAACCCATAGAACCTTGTAGCCTCCACTGGCCGCATTTATATTCAATGTCATCCCTACAGCAATGCGTGACCAGACCTTCACTGACCTGGCTGGCAACTCCCTGAAAGATTGCATCAGAGGGTTGCAAACATAGAAGTTTCTGTGACCAATATCAACAAAACAAACCAAACCTCCTGCGGAAGCAACTGGCAAGACGATTATCTTAGTAGGCAGAGAAGAAATAGTGGGGTGATGCCATTTCTTCATGGAAGGATCATACATTGCTCCAGAATTCACATTTTCATGAGTGATGGTGTAAAACCATGGATTGGCTTGAGGAATTTGGGCACAATGCTGAGAGAAACTCTCAGAGTTCAGCAAGGAATTCCATCTTCGACAAACTGTGCGAAAACGGAAAAATGTAGCAACGGGAAGTCTGGCAATGACAACTTCAAAAAGGTCTTCTGGAAATTCTTTCCAAATTTCTTGATCCATAACATCAGTTGTACCAGTAGTTCCAGGTAATTTTCCTCGGTATCGCTCTTTTTTAGATTTCTTGGAGGGTGGAGGCTTGGAAGGCTCCAACAACTTGAAATTTGCAGAGTTTCCAGCAGCCATCACAAGATCACAGTAATCATCTGCAGTACCATCATTGATATCAAGGACGCACCATCTGTTAAGAAAAAAGACTAAGAAACTTACATTCTCAAGCAAAAATTTAGAAAGAAACAAAGCACAGGCCTATCATTACATGATATCAGTCTTAAATAAGTTTCAAATTTGTCAAGCATAATTATAGGTCCCAGAAAAGTTTGCAGTGACCCACAAAAGTAACCATGATAAAACAAAAGCCTAGAGGTTTTGTGAAACTTGAAAAAAGAAAAATCAAATTCAATAAATGCATAACAAAAGACACTACTGTAGCAATAACTGAGTCATAAAATACAATGATACTTTGAGGTCTTGACCCTTCCACAATGAGACTTTTCAAGCAAACAATCGAATTCTACTTTTCTCATTTTACGAAAGAAACTTCCCTCACTTTTTTATGACCAAATTAAACTATATGATAAAAGAGATGTAAAATGGGCCGCAGAATAAGCATGATCCCTGATCTCAAAAAAACATAATAATAATAAATAAGCATGATCCTTCTCTTGCATAGATAATACTAAGAGTCCTTAGCAGATACACACACACACATGCACAGAAAGAACTATGTACATAAATACTAGATGTAAAATATTACAATTATATGTGTATGCAAGATGCACAAAAAATTTAAGATTAACACCATTCTGTACATCCTGGCATCATTACTAAAATGTTGCAGGTGGTATAAAGTAAATCAGAATCTCACTGTTAAATAGAAAAAACTAGGAAGCTAAGAAAATTCCATCACCAGGCAAAAAGTAACAGGATCCACCCGTAATATTCAGAAACTACAACTGACTTCCCGAGTAAACATCAGATCATAGTGAATTATTACAGGATTTGTGGCCAACTAAGCATCTTTGCTAGGTAAACACAGTTCAAGCATACAAGACTTGATTCTAAAGCAGCTTTCTTTTTTTGTTTCTCTAAGTTCTCTCGGGTATCTAAGCATAAAATTTGTTACTGTTTCACATACAATGTTTACCAGCCTTGAGCAGAAGAGCATAATTGAGAATTCTATTCTCTGAAAAAGTATATCATCCCCATCCCCATCATAACTATCATGTCACTGTATTCTAAGTAATCGGGCACAAAGGAGAAGGATGGCTACATAAATTAGGATTATATTGAAATGTTTTTTTTTTCTCAAAAACAAATGAATTAATCACAAGATTTTTTCAAGAAGGCCTTATCGTTTGGGTGATACCTGTAATTTTAATGCAAAGAAATAAAATGAAAACAACTTAAGATAATGTTATAGGTTGCCGACCTTACTTTGTAACGAACTCCCCCAAGAATCAATTCCCAATTAATAAGTGCATGTTCAACCAATCAAACTACATCCTCACATGTACCACAGTGATAAAATTGCAAAAACAAATAAAAAGGAAAAATGAACAAAAGAAAAAATTAAGTTGTCATAAATGGCAGCGCTATAATCTCATATATCATTCCTGAAAGCAATCAGATTTTTTTTTTTAAAGAAAAGACATTGTTTTTTTAAAATAACAGGAAAGAACTATAAAAACCTAACATCCAATTGCGCAAGAGAACAGAGAAAAATAAGTCAGAGAAGTCACCTAATCTACCAAACTCAGTCACAGTTAAATTAAACCACACAAGTTATTATTAACAAATTCAGAAAACCCAAAACCAGAAAGATGAAGTGAAACAGAAATGACCCCAGAAACAAGCAAATTGCAGATTAGGTCATACCAGGAAAAATTGCACAAGGGAAATGAGAGGTAGAGCTAATCGAGAAATGAAAAAGAGAGATCAAGACAGCCGAAGATAGAGAGGGAAAGACCTGCCGTGTTGGTGGTTGTTGCGGTGGTGGAGTTCAAGAAACGGCTGATGATGAAGGTGGAGAGTAGGAGGTTGAGGAGAGCCGTAGAGATTGAAGAGGTCTTCAAGCTGAGCGATGAGCTGCCTAAGCATGGCCAGCTCTTCCATGCCCCGGAGGAGAAGCAGGCGGAGAGGGAAAGGAGGCCACTTTCTCCGCCCCTAAAAAACACAAAATCAAAAAACAAAATAGGAACCTAACAATCCAACCAAAGCTCCATAACCATAACTCTGCCTCAGACTCAGAGAGAGACCCCCAAGGCCAGACCCAGAAAGACAACCAGCCCAAGTCCCTTTCTTCCTTTTCTCTCTGTCTCTTCCCCCTCTCTCTCTTTCTTTCTTATGCTTCTTTCTTTCGTCTCTCTGCTTCCTCTAACCAATGATATATTGCCACGTCGGATTATGGCCCACATTATAAAAATATGTAATTATTCCCACCCGCACGCAGCTTTGTCTCTTGTAATTTACCTCTCTAATATTATATAATAGGATAAATTTTTAAACAAATTAAATATATTAGACAATTTAATTATATATTAATATATTTTTATATTTGAAAGTATTTAAAATATATTTTTGAAAATAATATTTATTTATTTATTTATTTTTATTCTAAAATAATTTTTAAAATTTTAAAAAATAAAAAATATAAATTTTTTTCAATAAAATATTTTTAAATATAATAAATTTTAATTAATAAAATAATAAAATAAATATTATTATATAATTTGATTGTTATTTGGATGAGATGATAAAATATGGAAGGTAATTAAGAATTTACAATTCCCACTAAGGGTAAAAAAGTAAAAATAGTCACGTTTTTTACTAACCCGTCCACGTGTGTATGAACGGAGGCTTATTATGGTCAAGAAGACCAAACTTTTTGAACCAAACTTATCCTGTTTCATGTTCTTACTGAGATGAACGGCTCAGATTTCATCTTCCCATTCACATCCTCCATTCCACGCACACGGTATGATTGTTGTCTTCTTTTCCCAAGATTATGATGATTTTGTGAGAATCACGGAAGTACCCCACTCCCGGGATTTTAAATATACTCTCATATATTATGTAATCGTCCTACGCCTTTTTAAAATTCAGAAATAATATATTTTTATTAATTAAAAATAATAATATAATATTACTGCATTGTCCTATATAGATTGATACATATGCTATATTACAGTCAAAAAATTATTTTTTAAAATATTAATAAATAATTGAATGTAAAATTTATAAAATTTTTATCATTTTTTTAGAAGAATTTTTTATTTATTGTGATATTTTTTATGTTTGATATTTTCTTATTCGAATAAAATAGCACCAATCCTCTACCACATTTTTTTTTGAAGAGGCTATGTAATTCTACATTATATATAATTTTATAATTGTAATTTTTTTATTTTAGTTTGATATTATTTAGTTTTAGAAATAAATTTTTTCATATCCTTTTGAAAAATGTAATTTTTGCACTCATATTTAAAAAAATATATTTCATTGTAAAAAATGAAAATATTATTTTATAATGAAATTATTTACTTAATACTATTTATTATATCTATATTAGAAAATTATTATATAATTTATATTTTTTAAATAAAAAATAATATTTATATAACATATTAAATTTTATTCTCTATTTTTTTATTAATTTACATAATTTTGTTACTTATTTTTTAAAATTTATAATGTTAGTATACATTCTGATTAGTTCGACACTATTATACCGATTTCAATGCCGATATGACATCCAAAACTGTTATTTAAAAACGTGCTTACTCTATCCTCTTTATTTGCATTGTCTTTTTTGCCCTTCAATGAGTGACAATTATTATTGATACATTAATATATTAAAGATAATAAATTTTATTTGAATTTTTTTAATATACATATATAAATAAATAAATAAATTTTAAACAAATCTTTATCAATAAAATACTTAGTAAGATTTAGAATAAATTAATTTATATTTATGAGACGGAATGTTTCTTTTGTAAAACATGAACTGAAAAATAATAATGAAATAAATAAGTAAAATGATGATGATAATCATGAAGATAGCAGGCTAATCACCACATTTGGTCCAAGTGGAGGTTATACTCATGGGTTATTCCCACCAAGCTTTGCAATCATGAAACAAAAATCCATTTCTTTTTTAAACAAAAATCTATTTATTTTTTTCTAAATAAAAATCCAATTCTTATCCCATATTTTATTCGCATATATAGAGAGATACTTAAAAATTACTATTGATATTTGAAAAAATTACTATTTTACTCTTTCACGGTAGGAGATTTGATAAATATATAATTTGATTTTTATAATTTGATATAATATATATGTATTTTCTGAAATTTGAAACAAAAATACAATATATAAATAAAAAATAATATTTTTTTTCAGAAAATATTACTCTAGTAAATCAATTAGTAGGAAAATGAGTATAATATATCAAAATTTTGGAAAATAAATATTATAATTTTCAAATTTTAAGGAATACAAATATATTATATCAAATTATATAAAATAAATCATGTATTTTTTAAATTTCAATAGAATACTAATATATTATATTAAATTGTATAGAATAAATAATATTTTTTTTTTTTATTGATGAGCACACTTGTTTTCTACGTGGATGTGTTCTTGATATTTTGATGACAGGTCACCTAAAAAAATTATCATAATTCTAATAATATTTTATTTACCTAATTAAAAAAAAAAAGATTTTTTTCTTCTTTTGCCCATTTATAGGTAAACTGTCACAGCTTGGAAGTCATCAAAGACGAGAAGAAAGTGATGCGGTAAGTGAAGCATCAACCACCTTAAAATATTTGGTCTTGTCGCACCTAAGAAACATATAAATACATACATATTGCTTTTGCTTCAATGCACCACTTAACCATTCGTTTCTCCTACTTGTTAGGCTGAGTCTGAGTCTGTCTGCATATATATATATATGTTGTAAGAAAATATTAGTAATATCCGTGGCATAGGTAATAAAAACGAGATTAAGTATTTATTTAAATTCAAAAAATGGAAATAAATATAAGGCTAAAAGAGAGAGGCGGGAGAAGAATGTAAAAGAAGGAAGAGAGATGGGAAGGGAGAAAGTAATGATGAAGGGGAGGGGTGGGAGTCTAAAGTTGAGGTAATAGGGAAGTTTTATTGGTATTTTAATGATTAAGTTTGTCAAAACCAAGAGGATGGAATGCGGTGGGTAATCATTTCTTCTTTGTCTATTGGGAACTCAAGCTTTGATTTTTCTTTTTCAAACTTTCATAATAATAACATATTCTTTTTAAGTATAATCATCACGGATTTCCCTTCTTCTTTTACGTGTGCATCCCTTTTGTTTTCGAGAATTTACTCGTACAACCAACTTTCAAAAAAAAAAAAAAATTTTAATTTTTATTCTAATTTTTTATATTTTTATCTGTATTTTTTTTCAAATATTAGATTTTATTATATATTTAACATTATTTTCATTTAATTGAAATAAAAAAATTATAATTTTTTATATTTTTAAATATATATTATGTTTATCATTTGTCTTTATGTATAAATTTATTTATTTTTAATTAATTTAATTAGAAAAAAATATGTAAATTTAAATTTAATTAATTTAATTACCAAAGTAAATTTTAGATAGACCTTAATTACAAAAGAAAAATATAAATTTATATTTAATTAATTTAATTAAGATTATTTACTTTGTTAGACCTTGATAAATATTTGATATTTTTCAGTTGAGAAATTGACTTGATGTAGGATAAATATTGAATAAAATTTGAATAAATATTGGATAAATCTTGAGTAAATCTTATGTAACTTTAACTTTGATTAATTTTCTTGTAAATATTAGGTAAATTTTGGATATAATTTGAATAAACCTTAAGTAAATTTTTAATAAACATCTTATAACTTCAATTTTTATTAATTTTGTCATAAATTTCAGTAAATATTGAATAAACCTTATGTATCCTTAACTTTCATTAATTTTCTAGTAAAAATTAGATACATTTTGGGTGTAAGTTGAGTAAATTTTAAGTAAATATTTGATAAATATTTCGTAACTTCAATTTTCATTAATTTTGTGGTAATTATTGGATAAATCTTGAGTAAATCTTATGTAACTTCAACTTTTATTAATTTTATAGTAAATATTTAATAAATATTGGGTATAATTTGAGTAAACAATAAATAAAATTTTGATAAAATTTTAGTAACATCAATTTTTATTGATTTTTGCTATTTTGTAATATTTTTAAGCAATTGGAATATATTTGAAAAAAACTTTAATACATTCTTCATTTTGGAAAAAAACTTATAACTATTTTTGATATTTGTGTAAAATTCCATTTGTTTTGCCTCTTTGATTCTCCCTTTTAAATATATATATATATATATATATATATAAACATAATATTAGGTATCGATTAGAAATCTAAAAAAAATTAATTAAATAATATTATAAAAAAGCTTACATTTTTGTTAGTGTTTGATGGGTTGGGCTGCGGTAGCTTTTGGGCTTTTAATGTGTGTAATGAGCCTAGGACTGTAAGTCCATTCCGATCTTTCTCCTCCTGTCCTTTAAGCCCATTTTCCATTCAAAATGTACCCAAACCAAGTTGTAACAATTGTTATATGCTGGACCTAGTCCATGTAGCATTATGGATCAAGCACATCACATGCATAAAAGGTAGTGTCAATTTTATAAATAAATCAAACTTACACAGTTATTATACGGTGACATTTTTGTAAATATTCATCATCTGTCATTAAATAATTGTTCATTAGTTTATTGAAAAATGTTAATTAATTTATTAAAAAAGATGCATTACAAATAAAGTAAATGTTTATTAGTTTATTAAAAAGGTTAATTACAAATAAACTGAAAAAATATTCATTATGAATGAATTAAAAATTTATTAGTTTATTGAAAAATGTTCATTAAATCATTAAAAAATGTTCATTATGAATAAAGTAAAGTTTTATTAGTTTATTGAGAAAATTCATTGCAAATAAACTGAAAACATTCATTATGAATGAATTAGAGGTTCATTAGTGTTTTGAAAAATATTCATTACAAATAAAATAAAAATTCATTAGTTTAATAAAAAAATTTATTACGAATAAACTAAAAAATTTATAATAAATAAACTAATAGTTCATCGATTTATTGAAAAAAGTTTATTAGTTTATTAAAAAATGTTTATTAGTTTATTGATAAAAGTTAATTTCTTATATTAATACAAATTCATTTTATTTTTTTGTACTTAATTTAATGAATATTTTTGTGTTTTGATTTGTAAGTATGAATTCATTGAATCATTTTCAAAGAAATTCAAAACGTAACAAAAAAATCGAGACAAAACGCATCGGAAAAACAATAAATTGAGACAAATGGCATTTGAAAACGAAAAAAAATACAAAATAAATATTGATTTTGTTTTAAAATAAAATAAATATTTATCAATAAACTAATGAACATATATCAATAAATGAATCGGTATAAGTTATTTTATTTACAAAATTGTCACCGTATTTTTATTATTTTTCTTATATATGTTTTTTATTTTATAATATTCTATGAACTAGAGTCTACTATATAATTTGTGGAGTTAAAACCTCTTGCTCCATTGAAAAAAATTATGATCTATATTTTCATCCATAACCGTTACAATAATTTTACACCATATCAATTTATTTGAATTTTTTAATTAATTAAACATTTATAAAGTGAATATCAGCCTTTCAGTATAATAATGTACTATTCATCAATTCTATCCTTTAAACATATAAATGATTGATTTAAGCGAAAAATAAACTAAATAACATAATTAATATTGATATTCGATGCATGGCTTGAAGTCTTGTGTTAAATATACTATACTAATATGCGATTAATCTAATAATTTAGATCGAAAAACCAATTCAAGTTATTATTTTCTGGTTTTAAATTTGAAGTAATTAAATGTTAGGTAAAAAAAAAAAACTTAATTTTCAAACCCATCAATCTGCAAGTGAGCTCTTACCTGTAACTTAATAAATGGTCACTTTCTAACATGACACAACAAATTCTTACCAAACTAAAAATCCATGGCAAGCTTACTCCCTTACTTGTCTCTTAATAACTTTCCAATTTCACGCAAAATCCATGATTATACATTTTCTACAGTTCAATCTTCTTCCTTTAAATCACACCCCAACCCTGCTTTATTTTCCTGTCACATTCCCACCATGGCAACTCCCCTTTCCTCACCATTTTCTCCTGCACATGAGGATGAACATATTTTCCGGAGCCGATACCCGGCGGTTCCAGTGCCGGAAAACATGACCATATCCGATTTTGTACTTGAAAATGCTGGACTCTATGCAGACAATGTGGCATTTGTGGAAGCTGTGACCGGAAAGTCGTACACTTATGGCGATTTGATCAGAGAAACTAAAAGATTTGCTAAGGCTTTGAGGTCTGTAGGCCTGAGGAAAGGACAAGTTGTTGTTGTCGTTCTTCCTAATATTGCTGAGTATGCAATTGTCGTTTTGGGTATAATGGCTGCTGGTGGAGTATTTTCCGGTGCTAATCCTTCGTTTCATGAATCCGAGATAAAGAAACAAGTTGAAGTTGCCAATGCTAAGCTCATCGTCACTAATGATCCTCACTATGGAAAGGTGAAGGGCATAGAGCTACCAGTTATAGTACTAGGAGAAATGAAAAACGGAAGTGCAATGAACTGGAATGAACTACTGAATGCAGCAGATCGAGCTACAGATAAATTTGTGCATGAAAATGTTGATCAGGATGATCTATGTGCACTTCCATTCTCATCAGGCACAACAGGATTATCAAAAGGAGTAAAATTAACTCACAGAAACCTCGTAGCTAACCTGTGTTCCAGTCTCTTCAGTGTTGGACCAGAAATGGTTGGTCAGGTTACAACATTAGGCCTAATTCCATTCTTTCACATCTATGGTATCACTGGAATATGTTTCGCCTCAATGAGGAATAAAGGGAAAGTGGTAGTGATAAATAGGTTTGAGCTCAGGACATTTCTCAATGCATTGATCACACATGAGGTCAATTTTGCACCAATTGTGCCCCCAATTATTCTGCAGCTGGTAAAAAATCCTATTGTAGAGGAATTTGATCTCACCAAGCTCAAACTCAGAGCCATTATGACTGCTGCTGCTCCACTGGCTCCTGAGCTTCTCTCTGCTTTTGAAAATAAGTTCCCTGGAGTACAAGTTCAGGAGGTGAGTTCATTAATTTGAAAAATTCCTTCTTTGTCCGATTCCAATTAATTATATAATTAATTGACATACTTTTTGACAGGCATATGGACTGACTGAGCACAGCTGCATCACACTCACACATGGAGATCCTAATAAAGGACATGGAATTGCGAAGAAAAACTCAGTTGGATTCATCCTTCCGAACCTAGAAATCAAGTTTGTAGATCCTGAAACCAACAAATCTCTCCCCAAGAACACCCGCGGTGAAATTTGTGTAAGAAGCCAATGCGTCATGCAAGGTAACTATCGAGTTCAAATTCCTTTCTTTGAATCAGTCCAAATTGGAAAACTTCACAAATTCAACGGCTTAATTATAGGTTACTATAACAACAAGGAGGAGACAGCAAGGACCATTGACAAGGACGGATGGCTACACACAGGTGATATTGGATACATAGATGATGATGGCAATATTTTCATTGTGGATCGAATCAAAGAACTCATCAAGTACAAAGGTTTTCAAGTAAGACCATAACAGATTTTGGGTCAATGATATTAAGTACAATAAGAGGCAACTAAGATCGTAAATTCGGGTTAATGCAGGTAGCTCCAGCAGAGCTAGAAGGTATCCTCCTCGATCATCCCTCAGTTGAAGATGCAGCTGTTGTGCCGTAAGTATCAGATAACACTAATTATTAATTAAAATCTTTTTGTTAAATGGATCAAATATTTTTGATCTATTATAAGTTTGGGAAAGGAAACGGTGGGGTTCGAACCTGGGTTGTCTGGGATTCTATATTCTATATTGTTTTCAATCAATTGGACCAAAGATAATTTCCTAATGATCAAATATTAAACTTATGGAAAATTAATTGCAGGGTGGCGGATGAAGAGGCAGGGGAGATTCCAGCTGCTTGTGTAGTGATGAGGAAAGGAGCAACAGAAAGTGAAGAAGACATCATTGACTATGTGGGAGATAATGTTGCGCACTACAAGAAAGTAAGAATGGTGCACTTTGTGGACACTATTCCAAAATCATCTACTGGCAAAATCATGAGAAGGCTTCTTAAGGACAAAATTATTGAAAAGATGGAGGCTGCTTCTAGGAAATTAATTTCTTAACTTAATTAAACTTAAATCTTAATTAACTTGTTTAATCACTCTTCTTTTGTGGGGGGGTTAATTAATGTCTAATAATGGTGCTTAATGTCTTTGTTTTAGTCATGATAATCCATTTTCTTTATCCTTTTGCCTTTCTGTTTTTATCCTCCACCAGATAATCATATCTCTTTGTCCTTTTCGTTGACGATTGATAATGTTGCTTTATCTATATCTAACCAAATTCCTAATTTTTTATGATTAATTTTTTTTTATATGTTAAAATAAATATGACATAAAAAAACTAAAATATTAAGTTTTTGTATATAAAAAAGATTTATTTTTACGATTTAAGAGTCTGATACGAAATTTTTTCAGCGTAATCAGAAATTTTAAATACGAATTATGGATATAAAACAATTTTAAAATTTTTGAGTCGTTATCAAACCCATTTTGAATAAAAGAAAAAATAATAAAAAGGATCATTTACACAAAGGCATAAGAGATAGGGGTCCATAATTGCCGACTCTTACTTTTCAATCCACAACCGAATTAAGGCTAATAATTTGCCACAACTTGGAATTCACAATTGTGGTCCAGTTTTTGCAAGAATCAAAGCCGCCTAAGTCCCTTTGATAATTTTCAATAGGTTCTATGATTGATATAAATTTGACTACGCAAAAGTACAATATTGGTTTTAATGTCTTTGCGACAATAATTAATTATCATAATAATTGTTATTTTATTTTACAATACTACAAGTCAATAAGCTAAAATATATTTGCAAAATTAAAATAATACTTCATATCGTAGTTTTTGAGTATTTTTATTTTATTTTTGGCTTTTGCTATTATATGCGAGGTGTTTTGATGAACTTTGAGATTTTGCACCTGCTACCTAAGTTACATTGTCAAATAACTCTATTTCTATGTATTAATTAGTTCTCTTTCTTATGTAGTATTAATTATTTAATATTAATTTATTGGTTAAAATGTACAATTTAATTTATAATTATTATTACAATCCAAATACAAGAATAAAAATCGGATTAAATTGTAATCACTAATATTTTTAAATGTAATTTAACTTAATTCCTTTGACTTTTGAATAGGTATCCAAATACGAAATGCTTAATCTCCGTTAATAAACAAAAAGAAACATATTTGTTTATAAATTATAATTAAAGTACATCATAAATTCATTAATTGTTAAATACTAAATTCAAATATTATATAATCCAAAAGTAAAAGTCTCCAATTAATTATATAATTAACAATTAAATATAGAATATAAACGAAAATTGAATATATATTAATTTATTTTCCGAAGTTAGATATATTTTACATTCAGTTTCAACATGATATTAGAGTTATTAATTTTGAAATGTACAATAAAGCATAAATTTAATTTTACCATTTATATGCTTCAAATTTCTCACATAAATTCTATCTGAATTGAGAAAATTGTATTAAACTATTCCATACTTGATAATTTTAACATTCTTCTTAATTTTAATAAACTTTTGAAGTGCATTAGGTTTAAATTAACCACTTTTAGGTGAATTTAATTTACAGTTCATTTGTAATATTATTTATTCATAGCTTATTATAAATTAAAAGAAAAAAAAAATTTAAATTAATAACTTTCCTCGTACACTATCAAATATATTCAAAAATTATTATTTTATTTATATGTATATCCAATTTATCGCTTAATTAACACATTGTCATAGACATATTAATTAAATCAAATCATCCTTTAATTTTATTTTTTATAATAATTTGCACCACGTTTGAACTGTTCAGGAACAAAGTTCTCATTTTCTGATCAAGATCTATTAGTTTAATCTAAAAAATGTTGAAACAATAAGACAATTTGTGAAAGAAAAAAAAAATTCACTCATAAAATAAATTCATTAAAAACTAATTTATATTTGCTTACTTAGTCAAATTTGGCAAATTTCAAATTACTTAATTTAAAAGTTAAAATTAAAAATAATTTATCTAATGCTTATACATAGAGCTGTACTTCTTTGTTTTGATGTAAATATTAGAGGAATTTAAGCTGTTGACCGTTTTTCTAAAGTTTGTTTCAATTTTGTTAAGTCATTTCTGTAGTTTCAGTATTAACTTTGGCTATTTTTATTTTTACCATTTTTTTTTTCAAAATATAAAATTTACAGTATATTTATCACTTTTTTTTTCATTTAGTTGAGAAAAAATGATTTTTTTATCTTTTAAACATAGATTAAGAATTTAATTAACTTATATAACCACCAATTGTTGTTATATATACATTTATTTATTTTTAATTATTGTTTAATTAACTTAATTAGAAAAATATGTAAATTTATATTTAATTAACTTAATTATCTAAGTAAATATCGGATAAATCTTAATTACCAAAGAAAATATATAAATTTATATTTAATTAACTTAATTAAGATTATTTTATTTTGGTAAACTTTTAGCTAGATATTTGGTAAATTTTGAATAAACTTTGAGTAAAATTTTAGTAAATCTTAAATAAACTTTTATGGTAAACCTTAGGTAATTTTTTGGTAAACATTTAATAAATATTGGGTAAACTTTTTGGTAAATATTGGGTAAAATTTTTGGTAAATATTAGGTAATTTTTTTGATAAACTTCGGATAAAGTTTTGTTAAATTTCATATAAATTTTGAGTAATTATTAGGTAAACTTTAATAAATTTTGAATAAACTTTGTTAAATTTTAACTTTCATTAATTTTTTTTTGTAAATATTGGATATAAATTAAGTAAATTTTAAATGAATATTTGATAAACCTTTTGTAATTTTAATTTTTTTTAGTTTTATGACAAATTTTGGATAAAATTCAGATAAATTTTTGGTAAATCTTGAAGTATTTTTTAGCAAATCTTATTAAATCTTGTGCAATTTTAATTTTTATTAATTTTATAGGAAATAATTGATAAATTTTGAGTATAATTTGAGTAAATTTTAAGTAAATTTTTGATAAATTTTTTATAATTTTAATTTTTTGATAAATTTTCAGTAAATTTTAATTTTTTGCCATTTTTATACTATTTTTAAGAGGTTCCGTATAGTTGAAAAAAAACTTCAGGCTAAGGATCTTTTTGAAAAATATTTTGAAGGAAGTATTTTTTGTAAACAGCTTTTTTCCTTTTTTATAAAATTTTCTAAATAGTGCACGCAGGAGGTTTTCTATACACGTATTTACACTTTATAGAACCACGTGAATTTTTTTTCCAGAAAAATTAAATAAAATAAAATTATTTCAATGATTTAAATACACGTGTGCTGTGCAATTAAAATATTTCGGTGAGAATGATTTAATGTTTATGATTAAAATTTTTGAATATAAATCGCAAAAGCCCAATTTCAGGATATTTTCGGCCTTTTATTTTTTAAAAATATTTGTCTAAATCTAATAAATGTAAATCAAATAAATATTTTTGTTTTTCTTCTTCTCATATTTTTCTGAATATTAATACAAATTAATTGGTGCCGAAAAATAAAGATAGGACGAGCCAAGATACTGTATTAATACTCAATAATTATTAAGTAAAAGATTGAATATTGTATGAGTGTTTTGTGGTTGATAAGGAAAAGAAGAGAGAGAATGGTACATCTTTTCATCTATTTGTTCTCCTCAATAATTAGTTTCCTTTTTTGAACATTTTCCTTTTGGTTGATGTTGATCGTTTTGACCCTTTTCAACTAATTAATTACATCTCAAATACCTTTTTCTTTCACAAAAATAAGACAAAATCAAATAAATGGTGAATTGAGTTTTTTTATCTAAATCATTCATTTTATATTTCCTGTTCATAAGTTGATTTTTTATTTTTAAATATAATTAATAATTATTTATTTATCTGATATATGAATAAATTTATGAGTTTTTTTTTTTCATAAATAGTGATTTAGGCAATAAAGCGAATTTAATTTTTGTAATGATGTTGGATTTCATGGATCCGACGTGGACTCTATGATACCTTTGCGTTATTGAGTTGGAACTATCACATGTGAATTTCAATTCTGTTCTTACAAAATTAATTAGGTGTTTTATGGCGAGAGGAACTTCCAATCATCAAAATTAACTTTTTTTTTTTAAATTTCAATAAAAATGATAAAAATTGATTTAGCAACTCAATTTCGATTCCTTATGTTATTTAATTTGCCTTTTTTATTATTTTCCTTTTTTTTTTCACTTTTTTCTTATAATTTCGATTCCTTATGTTATTTAATTATAAACTAATATTATGATTAATTATTATAAATATAGTAACAGATATTTGGTAACAAAATTATTGTATAAATTATTTGTAACTTGAGCGGTTGGTAAAATTTATTTATCAATCTAGGTAAGTATGGTTTCTTAATTTAGTTGATTTTATTTTGATATTCTGGCTATATTTATGAGCCATAGCTGCCCAACAATATTATTGTTGACCAAGTCCAATCTCGAAAATATAATTCAATTTTCTAATAACAAAATTATGTTCTTTTAAAAAAAAAAAATGAACAAAATTATGTTAATTTCGAAACCCTTTTTTTCTAATGGAAAAGTGGAAAAATCAATGAACTTTTAAATATGAACATAGTATTATTCAGTTTCAGTTTAAATAACCTATGCAAATGCATTAATTACAATAAAAACTATACTTTAATCGCCTTGATTAGTCAATTAATCACGTTCAACCTATAAAATATTATTAAAATATTGGAAGGGTAAAAAACCTGAAGTATGGAACTAAGTAGAAATAGTATCACACCAAATAAGGAGTGGGAACACCTCAAAAGAAAAATTATTGCAAGCCGTTACCTAGCGTGCTGCTCACGTGATTTTTCGATGAACCAATGTTGAGCATAAGAGATCTTGTCTGTAATTGGAATCGAAAAAGAGATCACAATTTTAAAATAAATTAATAATGAAGGTGCCAACTTCAATCCAGTTAGGATTGATATTTTAATATTATCAAGTTGATGATGAAAATAATTAATTAATTTCCAAGTATGTTTTGAAAATTATAAGACTTAGTGACCCACACCACACCTTTGCTTCCCCACCTGAGGTACCATTCCAAATTAATTAATTTTTTTTTTTAATTAGAAAACATCCATCTTAGTAATAAATTATTTTCCAACACTTGCACTTACTTCTTGTTGGTACAATGATGTTAACTTGTAATAATAACAATAATATCTTCTTTCTTAATTTTAAATTTAAATTTTGAATATGAAACAATTTTAAAATTTTTTTAATAGACATATTATATATGAAATTTAGTTCAAAATATAATTAGTTTTATAAATTAATTGCTACATTTATCATCCTCTTCGTTACTTTAATAATTGTAAATTTTTTAATTTGTAATTAAAATTTAATTTATAGGATTGTGAATATTTCTTCCATAAGGAGGAGGAATAAAAAGTTTGGAAGGGCAATTGCAGCTTGGCCTCTCTTTTTTTTTTTCTTTCTTTTTCCCCCTTTTAGTTTTACTTCATCTTAAGTCGAGGGTTTTTTTTTCACATTCTTTACAAATTTATTGACTCTAACTATTCAAATTCAAACTTATTATTAATTTATTATAAAATACACCAGCATAAATTTTTTTCGTAAATAAAATTTAAATTCGAAATAAAAAATATTAAACTACCTAAACCAACTATGCTTTGCACGGGAGTTAAGTTCTTTATATCAACGCCTATCCTAAAGTTACCCTTCTTTCTCTATCATGGGTGTTGAGACTATTGACCGATAAATCCCGTCAACGTTGAAACTGAGTCGACTCGAGTAGACTAAGACGACGCGAATCAACTCACTCCAGCTCAGCCTCTGCCGTCTCTCCCCATTCCTTCTGCGCCACTGACAATGGTGAGCCTTTTTTAAACCGTCCAATAAAAGCCAACTGGTAGTATAGTACGTCTACTCTTCTCTGCCCTTATCCTGTGCATAAAAAACTTAATAATAAATTAGAATCATATAAAGGCCAGAAAATTAAAAAAAAAAAAACCAGAGAAAAACTATTTCTTCACTCTCTATTTACCAGATTCTTTGCTCCTCTTCTTATCCAACCAATCTCCTTCCATGCTTGTTTAATTGATTGGTAAGAAAAAATCTGTTCTTTTTTTTTCTTTCTTTCATTTCTTCTCATAGGCTTACTATGAAGTTGTCTTTCTACAGAGAGTAAAGCGAAAAGTCAATAACTATTTTTGCTAAAAATGGTGAAACTTGTGGGTTTTTGCGGCTGAGTTTGATATATCATTTTCTGGATAGTTTCATTAAGTATGAAATGTAGTTTAGAAGGAAAAAGATGCTTTCTTTTATTTATTGTTTTTTTTTTTGGGGTACTGCCATTTAATTTTCATCGGTAAAGTGGAAATAGGAAAAACTGCTTTCGAATCAGATGATTTTGCTCTCTACAGAAAACCCTTTAATAGTAGGGGACCGGAGGCTTTTTCATTTAGAAAGCTACAACTATAGGTTTGTAGTTTGTTTGTTCTGGTTCCGTACATTGGTAAAAACCAGTAAAATAACAAGAGCGAGCTGGGTTTCTTGTCTTTTAATGGTAGATTTTGTGTAGATATGTTGATTGGCTATTGATTTTTTTCATTTTTGCTGGTGTTTTTATTAGTTTTTATCAGGTACGAAAAACATGGTTGTTGGGAAAGCGATTAATTATTGATCTTTTAGTTGTTTTTCTAACTTTTTTTCAACATATTTGTTGATGAATGCATCTGGGACTTATTCAGGCCCTACTTCTTTGATTTAGACCAAGCAAATTCAATGCGAATTATTGCGGTTGAAGGTTTATTTGTACGGATCACACTTTGATGGTAGAAGGGGAAACATTTCCTCTAGTTTCAGTTAGTTCTTGCTAGATATAATTGGAGAGAGAGAGAGAGAGATAATTGTTAGATGGGTTCTTAAATAACGGTAAAAAAAAAATTCTGTCAAGGAATTTGACCACAACTACAACAAGCAAATGCTTCAGGGAATTGAGGGACTGTTTAACTAAGATTAAAGAGAGATCAGATTTTCTATGAACGGTGGAGAGAGTTCGTTAGGTAATACGTTATGAAGGGAGGAGAAGCTTCTGTTTCAATATCTTGAGATTTTTGGGATTCTTCAAGTTCAAGCATCTGTCTATGCGCCTGGATTGAAATCTATGGAATACGTATGGAGATTGAGATGGATCTTTATGCCTGCAATATGGATGTTTATGTAGGAAAGCTGAGTCGTTTTTAGCTGATGCTGTTTTTATGTAGTTGCTCTGTTTGATTTCTTGGACTCGTGGAGTTTGGTGAATTTTAGCTGTTTATGCAATATCAGGAACAAGCAGATCGAAATCAGATATCTTTCTTTCAGAAGTTCTAGAGATTGGCTCTGCAAGTTGAGTTAAACAGATATGGCTGACCCTTTGATTCAGTGAAATATAAAGGTGAGCTATTTTCTGAGCTTTTTACCTTATATGCAGTATGCAATACTGTTGTATTTGTGCAGAATCTCTTACCAAATGTTGTCTTATATTAATCTGTTTGATTTTTCCATGACTGAACTTCAATTTTCAGTATTTCATCCAATTTTTTGGTATGTTGAAATTAACATTTGCAGGATCTGGCATCTGGTTGCTGGTAAGTTATAGAAAGTGATTATAATCTGACAAGTTATTCTATGAGTTCCCTCTCACTGATGGAATGGAATACAAAACCCCCCATACAGTGGGACTGGGAAAACCTAATAACGTTTAATGCAACAACCGAGAACCCAAAAAAGTTTAGAGTTACAGAGTGGGAAGTTGATGAAGAGAGAGGAATCTATTCTGGATCTTTATATTCTTCTGGAAGTGGAAGTGGTGGTTCTGGTCTTGCTTCTTTATCTAAGAGCTCAAAGTCAGTTTCCAATAATTCTTCTTCTGTTGGGGAAGTGAAAACATCCAAATTTACTTTGGAGGCCAGTGAAACCATTCCAGAAGAGTCCAACTCTAAGAAAGCATTTACAGCCCAGCTAACTGGTACTTCTTCTACACTTGAGGCTTCCGTAGGCTCAGGAGAACCTTTGCTAGGTTTGAAGCTTGGCAAACGGACATACTTTGAGGATGTTTGTGCAGGGAGCAATGCTAAAACTTCATCGTTTTCTGTAATTCCTGGAACATCTATTTCTCCTACAAAGAAATCTAAGTCCAGTAGTCAGGCTACACCTGCCCCTTGCTGCCAAGTTGAAGGCTGTAACCTTGACCTCTCATCTGCTAAAGATTACCATCGTAAGCATAGAGTCTGTGAAAGTCATTCAAAGTTCCCAAAGGTCATTGTAGCTGGTCTGGAACGTCGGTTTTGCCAGCAGTGCAGCAGGGAAAGCTCCAATGAAATTGATGATTGTGTATTGGAAGATTTTGAGAATTAGAATAGCCATGTTACTGCTTGTTCTGTCTATTTATGGTTAACTTGAGTGAGATGATTGAACTAATAGCAATTTTGCTTCGTGTTAGTTAATTATTCCCAACTCATATGATCTATTGATTTGAAGATTTCTTGATTTTGTTTTGTGTGTCTAGGTTCCACGGTCTCTCAGAGTTTGATGAAAAGAAACGAAGCTGCCGCAGGCGTCTATCTGATCACAATGCAAGGCGACGCAAGCCACAGCCAGAAACTGTCCAATTGAACCCTGCAAGGCTGTCTTCATTAGTATATGGTATTGGTTTTGAACTCAGACTTTGTTGTCTCTTTCTCCAGTGCCGACATGCCATTGGCATTCATATTCATTCTGAAGAGCTATCCACATTTCTCATATTATCTGACATGCTGTTTGTGAACCCTGGTGCCTTAACAACATACACACACAGACGGAGTTGCCTTCTTTTCTGAGTTTGAATTTAATATAATTGAACTTTCTATTATTGCCGTCGCTGCTAACAACAAATTCATGTCTTTAGTTGCAAAAGAATTGTCGAAAGATGAGAAATGCTAGGTCTATAAATACTGTGGAAACTCCTTATGAAAGAGAATTCACTCGTTCCAAATGTAGTTGTTACTTGTTTTCTATACAAGTATTCCAATAGTATGCTAAAGACGACATTAGTACATCATCCTACACATTTCTGCAAGTTGACTTGATGTATGATTGCCTGTGCAGATGAGAGGCAACAGATGAGTCTTGTTTGGAACAGGGCACCACTCCTTCATGCCAGGCCTAATGCAAATTTGACATGGGAAGGAACATCCAGCTCCAAATTCACAATAACAAAAGAGCATATACCAAATCCTAGAAAAGGAGGTATCGATGGGCAACTACATTTGCCTGGTAACGAGTTGACAACTTCCATTCCTATGCATCATCATGATTCCAAGAGCTTTTTGCCATCCAAGGCTAAGGTTAACACAGCTGAGGTTCTCAATCAAGGTATGTCCTATCTTACATTATGAAGCAAGTCTTTTATCATTTAATCTCTAACTGCTGATGTCTTGAGTTACTTGAGTATAGTACTACAGTTCTTTTCAAATGCTTCGCCATATTTTCCACATAATAACAACAACCAACTACTGTCTAGTATCAGATAGTCTGTTTGAATGTTGAAAGAACAAAACCGTAATTACAATAGGCTGACCCATTACATTTACCAGTTTAGTCCTTGTATGCAGATGTTATGTCAAGCTTACACTTTGGCTCTCCTATTGCCTGCCTAAAATACAAGAGGGTTCCTAGCCTTTCAATGACAAGAATCAACAAACTTTTAAAATATATAGGATGGTGCAAAATTTAGGAGAAGGTAAAACTTTTTCTAAAAAACTGAAAATCAAAACTGGTGATGAATCCTTATATAGCCAGTCACAGCTGGTTGAGATTGAGGCATAATTGAGTTGACCATGATCTTAAAACAATTAAAGACAGTATTGTTATCATCGTTTCTATTGAAAGTGCAATCTTATATCTGATTTGGAATAAAGTAATGATTATCAAACTAATTCATATTACTATGTGATTAACTATTTTTGTCTCAAACGATGCTTGTTATTCAACATTGACGCCCAGGATGACTAGATAACTGAACTTTTCAGGTTTAGAAGATTCAATTATCTCACCCAGTGTGGATGCAACACAGGATCTTCATCGTGTTCTCTCTCTTCTGTCAACCAACTCTTGGGGTTCATGTGAGCCGAAATCCATTTCACATGAGCAGCCTCCACAATCGAGTCATACAGGCATGCCTCAGTCTGTGGGGCCTGTTATTCCCCAAGGATTGCCACTATCCTCATCGGATTATTGGAGAACTGAACAACAGTCTACCGACTCTCGAGTGCATAACTTGACTTCACACAATGATTGCAACAATTACTTTCAAGAATTCCAGCTGCTAAGAGCCCCATATGACAGTGACTTCTACTCCAGTCAGTTGAACTGACTTCTTGAAATTCAATCATCAATTTCATCTCGAGAAGTTCACTTTCTAAAGAAGTCAGCGTCTTGGTCTTCATCATTTTTTTCTGCATACATAACAAATTAGTTTGATTGACTTTGTGATTGCTATGCAAATGTGTGCTGCATAGGAAGGAGAAGCCTATTAGTGTTACCAAGAGGAATCAATCAGTGACGATAAATCTTTACATCTTTTAAAAAATTTTCTTCAAAGTAGAGCAAGAGAGATGCATTACTTGTTGAAATTAATCTCAATTTTCTTTTGACCTACTTATTCAGTAAGAAGTTTTTGTACTGGAGACAGCTCCTGTAATGTTCTGATTGTTGTCTGCTCTTCATCTCCAGGTAACTGAACTGTCTCAGCCCGATGCTTGCGTATTTCAGACCAAACATACCGAACTGCTGTTTTCGCCTGAAGTAGTTTCGAGGCCAAGGAATTTCGAACCTACAGTCCTATGTTATTATAATTACCAAGACAAACATTATTATTCTAAACAGTTATTTGAAAATGCTTCTGAAAATCAGAAGGGAGTACTAGAAACTATTAAATCTTCTATCTTTTTTCCTATAATAGATGCAAATAATGTATATCTTCTCTTTGGTAAGATGCTGCAACTACTGGCTCATCAAAGTATAAGTCTGTCTGTTTGACACTAACGTTTGAGAAAAACGTTTTTTTGGAAAAGATGTTTATATTTTTAACCTTTTTAAGTTTTAAAAATTATTTTTGAATAGAAGCAGATATATAAATATTTTTTTCCAAAAGTAATTTATAAAAAATTAGAAAATCAATCGATTAAATAAAAAAAATTAAAAATATGTTTTTGGAACATTCAATAGCAGTTTCAAACACTTTCTATATGATAACCACTAACCGCAATGATGCAAAATGAGAGAGAGCGAGAGGATCTTAAGCGCTTAATCTCAGAATATTTGATTGCAAGTCAACTGCTGCCAAAAGATTTAATTTGAAATATATACCTTCTTCGATCATTTACTCAATGATGGAGTAAATAACTTGCTATGTCCTTATATTTTATACAATAGTGTTTTATTGGTTTAGCCCATGAATAGATATATGGATCTAGTTTATGCAAAAAAAAAATTCCAATAAAAATATTAGTCTTAATACAATTGTGCAAGAAATGAAAATAAGTGTTTTCATTGTATAATTTTATAAAATTCTTAATACTCTTTTATTATTATACTTACCAACGAGAAATGTGAGAAATTATAAATTAAATGTAAAAAAAAAAACAAATAAGAAAAAACATTCACATAACACAAAGATAAACAAATGTTCAAGGTTGCAAAATCCGAAAGGCATTATATATACATAGAGAGAGAGAGAGAGAGTATGCCTGGCTACAAGCATGCCACCGGCAAGGAGCAACCCATAGAGAGAAGAGATTGAACTCCGCTTGTGGCATGCAGGGAGCCAGGCACAACTCTTTTTTACCTTTTTTTTCCCTATTGTATTATGTATAACTTATCTCTAGAGAGCCAGGTCAAGACCGAACGAGAGAGAAGATTATATTACATTGATATATACCACTTTAGGTGTTATATTTGGAAGTTATAAAGGAGATTTTCTTACCATGTTTAAGAATATTTCTATAGGACCAATCATTCAATTACGGATTTTTAAATGAATATTAATTAATTTTCTCATGGACCTTCTGAAATTATACTTAATTTTGGAGTATGCATATGCATAAAAAAAAATCTTTAGTATCTCTTTATCTATTTATTTATTTTAGTTTTCTTTATGATCGAAAATCAGAACAATGCGCGTCGTTTTAATTGATATCTAATATTTCAAAGTATATCGATATCAAAAGAAAAAAATTACCCCTCCAAATAAAATGGTTAACACAAATAACGTACCATATCATACTCAAGTGAATGACAGGTGAAGCAATCTAGGGCAGGTTTGGAAATTTTTTTTAATTAGCGAAATTCCTATTATTTTTAAATTTTGGAATGGATACTTAATAAAAATTATTGGTTGTTTTATAAGATGAAGTGTGAATATTGGAAGGCGGACATAAAGCTTGTGATAAAATAACAAGCGAGTATGTACTATGAAATACGCCATGTGGCGATTATGCATAACAAGCGAGTATCTATGGTTACTAATGACGATTATGCATTTGTGTTCCACTTATATCGATCGTACAACTTTAAATTATAAATTTCGCATTGCTTTTTTTTTTTTTCCAAAATCGTAGCATTGATAAAAAAAAAAAAAACTTTGTATTTATGGAAATAATATATAGGCAGATCTTTTTATTCCCAAACAAAATAAACGCAAGGTTATTACATTTATTTGGTAGACTAATTTCTCTTTAAATTAAAGTTTAAAAAAAAAAATGTCGAAAAGATTTCTGTAATTCTAGCACGGGCATCACATCACATCCTTTACGTTACAAGCAAACATAAAGTTTTTAGCCGTTTGATCACGTCCATCGATCTTAGAAATTAAAAATGGGATTTATTTCTCATGTTCAAAATAAATAATAATAATAATAATAATGCCTAATTTTTCTCCAAAAAATGACAATTTCCTTGTTAAATGAAACTATAAGCGACTACAAGCATATGATCATATTTTAGATCCTCGCAAGCTGAAGTCTTATATCATGCACCAGTCTATGGAGCATTATGTATCAAGAGTTCATCGCATATGTATGAAGATTTACACAGCTATTAAACATACGGTGACAATTTCGTAAATATTCATCATCCGATTATTGAAAAATATTTATTACTTTATTAATAAATATTCATTAATTTATTAAAAAATATTCATTATGAATAAAATAAAGATTTATTAGTTTATTGCTAAAAAAAATGAACGAAAATAATATAATATTTATTAAATTATATACACAATGCATCTTCATCAAGAAGATTTAATATATTTATATCTATAGATCAAAATAAAAAAACCATAAATATTCATCATTCAATTATTAAAAAATATTTATTATTTTATTAAGAAATCTTAATTAATTTATTAAAAAAGGATCATTATGACTAAAGTAAAGATTTATTAATCTATTACTACAAAAGTTAAAAAAAATAATATAATATTTATTAAATTATATACACAATACATCTTCACTAAAATGATTTAATAAATTTATAAGTATAAATCAAAATAAAAAAATCTTCAATTATTAAAAAAAGGTTCATTATTTTATTAAACAATATTCATTAGTTTATTAAAAAAAATTCATTATCAATAAGATAAAGATTCATTAGCTTATTACTATAAAAAATTAAAAAAATATAATATAATATTCATTAAATTATATACACTGCATTTTATTTCAAAACTTTAGATTTATTAACAATAAAATAAAAATTTATTAATTTATTGAAAAATGTTCATTTCAAATGAAATAAAAGTATATGAGTTTTATTAATAAAAATTTATTAATTTATTGGTAAAATGTTCATTTCTTATATTAATACAAATTCATTTTATTTTTTTGTGTACTTAATTTAATTGATATTTTTTTGTGTTTTGATATGTATATATGAATTCATTGAATTATCTTCAAAGAAATTCAAAACAAAACAAAAAAATCGAGACAAAATGCACAAAAAAAATCAACAAATTGAAACAAATCGTATTTGAAAAACACAATGACTACTAATTTTTTTTTAAAATAAATTGAACATTTTACTAATAAGCCAATGAACTTTTTACTAATAAACTAATAAACACATATTTACAAATGAATCTGTGCAAATTTGTTTTATTTATAAAATTGTTACTGTGTTTTATTACTACTCATACATATGTGAGGTCCATAATATTCTATGGACCAGGATTCACAATAAAATTTGCCTGCACTGCACAACTAATTCCAAGATAAATTCATTCAAGGTGAATCCAATTGCACAAATGAACTTGTGGGCTAATATCGCATAGATGAAACTTAAGCTACTCCAAGTACAACAATCACATGATAGGTCGAAATGAGTAGTATTAGTATTACTGACAGTGTGGAGCACCTCTAGTTTAATAAAAGATTAAACAAATAGACCATATCATAAGCCAGTACCGGCAACAGAAATGAACACCACATAGAGAAGAGCCACATACCTACCACACTGACTCATTCGCTAGTCCCGACCAAATAAATTTTTATCTTCCAACTTAAAAGCCCATTTCACTTCTAATGGAAGCATCTAGTGAAACATTGATTCTTTATCGCATAGACACAACATAATCCAAATTAACAAGAAACATGCTGCCTGTAGTATTCTAAGTTCATGGTAGCATACCCGCTAGAATAGCTGAGTTGATTGCAAAAATTACAAAAGCCTAACTAATAGGAAACTGGAACCAACCTGTTAAATATTTCCCAGATCAAGTTGGCAGACACATTATGCATTGAAGGATCCATAAAGACCATAAAACGTCATAGTAAGTAATACAACAACTTGACAGACATGAAGAGAAGGTAGAGTGACTTGACAACCGCAGCAACATGAGGACGACATGACTGACTTTCAGACACCCATATTGAGCAATGCTGGATGACAACTCTGGACCTTCTCAAACCTCATAAATGTCCTAGTACTCACTGGAACAGTAGACAATCGGAAATCAATGGTTGCAAAGCAGAAATATAACTGACAATTAACAAGGTACATAGCAAGATTCACTGAATAACAGAGATGAGATGGAGAGCAAGAGTTAGGAAAGAAAGAGTAGGGAGACGGGGTGACATTATAAACATTCTCCTCATTAATGCTAATTGAATTTGTGAAGCGTACATATGTAATTGAACACAACATTTTCAAGCAACAAATGGCAGTACAAACATGATGTATCACATAACAAACCTGGTCATTCTCATCTGCCACTGGTGAAGAGGCCTCCTCTGGTTCAGCAGGTTTCTCAGCCCCGCAATTCTGTCTATTGCATTTCGTCCTAAATGGATAGTTAATATTGTTACATTTCTCACACTTCCAGCTTCCCTCAGGCATCTTTTGTCCTGAAAAGCAAGTTGTAAGTAAGCATCAAAATCATAATAGAAGCTCACCAACTACATAATTCAGAAAGACTTACTAGAATTTTTCTCAGTCTTTGCAGCCTGCAAGAAAATATTTTCAAAAATTCAGACAAAAAAAAATATCTAAGACCAAACTAAATAATTATCTCTGTTGAGTGTCCCAAAATGATAGAGACAAAGGTTGATTATTAAGATGAAGAAAAAGTATGAGCAACACATCTGAATAAATTCTCAAATCTTAAAATATAAGGCACAATAAACCTGGGATCCTGGCTTTGGTGTATTGCATTTCCTCATGTTACAAACAGTTCTAAAAGAGAAGTTAATATTTCCACATTTTGGACATGTCCAGTCATTATCACGCGTAGCATCTGGGCATGTACACAAGGAAAAACAGTATTAATTCTAAAATACACAGGTCCTGAGCATATTGCTCATCCACAGTGTAACAAAATGACAAACCTGCACCCTTTTTCAGAGATTTATCGTCAGGGAAAAAACCCGGCCTTGGCCCCTAACCAAAGGAAAATAGAATATATTGGATTGGTGAATTCAACAAAATATACAAGATGAGGGAAATAATAATTTATTTTTTTATGAAGTACCAACTAATCAAGTAGCACACAGAGGTTAAAAGACCTATGTTGAACCCATCAATTTATATCTAATTTCTAGTTGCCAATGCTGGAACAATTAATGAACATACCATGGCAGCAGGGCCCATTGGCAAACCTAACCCATACCGGTCCATCAAGGGGGGCATAGCATACATCCCACCTGACAGAAAAATAGTAAAATTCATTAGCTATATAACAGAAACTGAATGTTGAAGGTACATAATATGAAACATACACAGGAATTTAAAGTGAAGATGCATATTGTACAGTCAATAAAACAGTGATACGAGCATGTGGAAAAAACATAAAACAGTCTTAACTATGGAATAGTACTGATAAAAGATACATAAAGTAGGGCACAACGAGTTAGGATATATAAAGTCAATCGATAAAAAATTATTAACAGCAAAAGCAACTGAAGAAAAAGATAATAAAGGTTTTGACTGAAAAAGAGGAGGCGGGGGAGGAAGCAAAGACATGAAACGCAAACATAAGAAAGAGCCGTAACCATACCATTTCCCATCATAGATCCACCAGAATAGGGTGGTCCAGACATATGCAGCGGCCTATAAGGGCTGCCAGCAGAAAGGCGGCTGCCATAATTATAATGATAAGCTGAGCCACCAGAAAATGGAACATCATATGGAGGAATAGGAGATCCATTGAAGTGGGAGGATCCATACGGTGGTACACCCATATACATTGAAGAAGGTGCACCAGAACCAATATAAGGAGCGGAGGATGAGAAATTCTGTGGAGGTTGCATTAGCTTGGGAGCAGTTTTCTGCAGGAAAGAAAAAATGGCATAAGTTTGATATCCTAAAAAACAATTAAGGTGCAGAAACTACTACACAAACTAAAATAAGTAAAGAAACCCACAAAAATGAATGCATAAGCAAGAGCAAACCACACTAAGTTATTCAATGCAACTTCCACAGTTTACGTAATATGATAATGACACCATAGTCCATAGAACATACAATTCAACAACAGCATCACAACAAATCTAAATAAGTGCATAAGCATAAATAGAACCAGCACCAACCAATCCCTGCACTCAAACATATGTATCCAGATGCTTTGACAACAGCTGAATGCCATAGAATATGAAACTTCTATCATATTGGTTTTTGAAATATTAGGATGGACTTGAAATGAATTAAAATCTGATAACAAGGAAATACTCATGCAAGCATCAGAATCTTAACACCTGATAAAGGATAATTGATCAAAGATGTTTCTTGAACCCTAAAAAGAGTAAGAAGTACCACAGTTTTTCTATCCCCATTTCAAACAGAAAATTACTCTAACAATGACTTACTGAATTATGATCAGCAGGCCTGGGCTGGGTGCAGTTACGCATATTGCAAGTTGTCCTAAATGAAAAATTGACATTGCCACAACTTGGACATGTCCAATCATCTTCCCTGCGACTACCTGCCAATGACAAAAGTTTTTTTTACAAACACGAATTAAATCCAACTTTCTAGTCAACCAATGGATAATTCTAAGTATCCCAGAAACCCCAACCAGCCCAATAATTCAAACCTCAAAACTGGAATCCTAATCAGGAATATCAGCCAGTAATACTATTTGACATTGAGTCTAACAAAAGCAAATGAACTATATACCATCAGTTCTTGCCCGCTTGGCTGCGGAGGAATTTCTGTTATCAACCTGAACACAAAACAAACGTAATAATTCACCAACTACAACATAAACAATTCCGTGACAAATAAATTAAGATCCAAATTCCAGAAAACCAGAAGTTATCGGTTAATTTGCATTCAGAACATGAGAAAAGTCACAAAGCAAGACCCATATTTCTTTAACCCAACTTAATTTCTACAATAAGAAATAAAACATAAAAATCATTGGATGTTCTAGGGCTTAGCGTACAAAATCTCAAAAAAGAAAATAGATTACCTGAGACATCGCCTTAGAAGAGACTGGAGGAAAAATAATTAAAAAATCACTCTTCTACAAAAATGGGAGACTGAAAGACCGTCTTGTTACCCTAGAATCGGAGATAGCGATGGGCTGAGAAGAAAAGAGGGACTCGATTCACCAGACCGATTATTTTTTATGCGCGGTTTTTTGCATACGAGGCATGCTTGCCGCGCACCGTTTAGGAGTGTCTGGGATTGCAAAAAGCATATTTTAAATTTTTTTATTTAATTAATTGAGAACTATTTTTTCTAAATCTATTTAGTTTTTAAAATTTTAAGAAATTAAAAATAATTAAAAAAAATGCGTTTTTTTCATACTTATTACCAAACGAACTTAAATGATTTTTTAAAGCGGTATCCTATGCAAAAAAAATTACTGAATGTGGCCCTTTATAAAATATTAAAAGAAAATTCACTGATATGGTATGAATGCATAGGCTCTGTTGGACTTTTCCTTCTTAGCAAATGTTTTTAATTTGGTATGGTTGTGATGTTTCCGCCTACTAACTATGATTTTTCAATATTTAGTTCTTAAGAAAATTACATATGTGTGCATTAATTTGTAACATTCATATCAAAATTTAATAATTTATCCACCAATTACAGTATTCTTCTCAATTACTTTTTTTTTCTTTTCAATTTTTCTGTTCTTTTAAATTATAGTAAGCTTTGAATTCACGATAATAAATTAATTTGAACTGTAGTAAGCTTTGAATTCACAAAAATAAGTTTTTGTATATATGTTTATAATAATTTAAACTCAGTAAAAGTTGGACTATAAATTGATAAACTTTAAAATTATTATGTGAAGTCAAATCTAAGAGCATCTCCACCAATACTCTTACTCTCTATTATATTATAAAAAATTCACTTTCTATTTTAGTTTGTCTTAAAACTAATAATACTCTTTATTTTATTTTTTTTATTAACGAAACTATCTTATAAAAGACAAAAAAAAAAAAAGATACCTCTTTAAAGACATGACACTCCTTAAAAAAAAAAAAGACTGTTAGAGAGATCGTGTGTAATTAAAAATACATGAATATGATACACATTAGTATTAACTATGAACTTAGTAGCTACATAAAAAATATTATATCTTATTAATTATTATATACTGTATTTTTATCCATTCATTGCCTATATACTTCGATTATAATATACACGTTAATTTAACTTATTATTCCCTTTTATTTCAACTTTTATATATCTTTTAAGATATATAAAAAAGAATTTGGTTATATTCAGCTCTCTTAAAATGTTCATTTTCATCATTTAATATTCTGCAACGAATTTTAGTCTATTTAGCTATATAAATTCATTTTTAGTGAAAATCTAAATATTGAAAATTTATAAACCGAACCAAACTAAAAATTAAAATCGAACCTAACCGAATCAATTTTTTTGGTTCGGTTTGGTTAATTCGGTTTTATATATAATATAATATAATATATTAAATAACATATAATTTATTAAAATATAAATATTATATATTATAATATAATTATATATTTTAATATATAGTAAATTATATATATATATATGTATGTATAAAAAATATATTTTTAATATAGGTTCGGTTTGGTTTTGCAACTTTTTAAACCAAACTGATTAGATCGAATTGAGATTTATTCAGTTCAATTTTTAATTTCGGTTCGGTTTTGCTCATCACTGATATCTACAACAATGAGCTATATATTTGATTTTATGAATTTGAAGGATGGTAAAGTAGACGAAAAATAAAGTTAAAATAACCAAGCGAATTAAAAATTGTTGTAGAGAGTTAAAAGATGAAAACAAATATTTTCAAGAAATTGAGTATGTCTTATCTCTTTAAAAAATAATTAATTTGTAATTAATTATAACAAAAATTTAAAAAAATTTTGCACTTTTTTTATTTTTGATATATATATATATATTATTTATTGCCTGTTTGTTATGCAATACAAACATGAAATTTCATGAAAAGTAAAAGAAACTCGAAAAAAAAGGGATAAAAGCAAAAAAGCCGAAAAAAAAAATGAAAGGGTGAATTTCAAAACGATACCTTAATTATTCAAGTTGTAATAATTGGTGATATTTTAATTATATAAATTATAATAATTCAACGCTAATAACCACCGATTATGCTTATTAGTGAAATTTACCAAAGATAAAAATCTCAAATATAGCCCTCCAGCAACAATTCGCACAATCAAGGAAAAGAGGTGGACAAGTAATGTTGAGCCAACTGGGCAGAGAAAATGTGAAGTTGCAGTTACGTTTGCCTCTTGTCATCACTCCCCATCCCAATGCCTATTCTCTCTAAACGCCACTGCTCCAACTTTCTTCTAATCTCTATCCACTCTTCACCCTAATACTCATCCTCCTTCCTTTGCCGTCACCGCCCACAGCTGCTGGCACACTCAGTTCGTTATTGGTTAACTTCCGCTGGTATTTAGGACACCGATTTTTTTTTTTTTCGTTCTTTAAAGAAAAGTGAGAGAAAAGTATGGACACGGGAAAAAAAAAAAAGAATTTGCGTGCATCTGTATGTTATGTTGTTTATATTTTTCCTTACTTTTTCTTTTTAATTCAGTGGTGTTTAGTGTCACTATAATACCCCCTACTTTGAAAAATTTTGAACGATCATAAGGTCTTCTTGTGATTTGGGTTACTTATATGGCGGCAAGAAATTTTAGTTTTTCCGCCTTGAGTATAGTGATTGTTATATGGTTAGAGGAAAAAGCGATGTCATCCGAAATTCTGCCTTTATCTTCTTGTATGCAGTGTCCAATTTGCTATAATTTGTAATTCATTTGTTATTGCCTTGCATGGTGAGCATTTACGTCTTTATATTTCATAGAATGTGAAGATCGTAGTTGATGTTTGCCTGATGTGCTCAATGTAGCAATCCTTAGACCATCTTCCTGCCCTATATAGCTGGGACGATTTATGATTGTTCCTAATTTTTTTTTCATGCATTAAAATAAAATATTTGGCTAGTGGGTTAACAATGCTTATTGCCATGAATTCTAGGAAATACGGGAGCTCTTAACGATTTGATTCTCAATACAAGAAACCTGCTGGTCCAAACATGCTGAAGGATCAGGTGGTTGCAGTCTTTCCATGTTACAATTTTCATTTTCTCTGTGTATGTGATAGTTGGGTTCGTTCACAAGTCTTTTGAAATCTATTGCTAGCTTTCTCTGGCTGTAGATGAAAATGTGGTTGATTCCTCACGGGGTGCTGCCGCCATTGGTTCTCTGAGGGTTGATGCTTCGCTCAGTGCTTGCCCCTCTCAGGCACAATCATTCTGTCATGGAGGTTAGTTCCTTGTTTTTGTCAGTTTAGATAGAAAACAGTTTATCGTGTTTCTGTTTATTAGCTAGATATGAAGGAGGGGGAGAGAGAGAGGGGGGGTGGGGGGTTGATGGGGTGGGTGTGTGTTTTGGCATTGCATGAATTCAAAATATAAAATTGAGCTTTGAGGTAATAAGAATGTTGGTTTTCACTTTGGTTGGGAAGTAGATGATGGCATTTGCAGGAATTTCAGAATTTTGCCAGTGGCATTTTTTACTTGACTAAACTTTCTTTCATTCTGCCTGTTGAATTTTTAATATTGATCATATACAGGTGTTCATTGTTTCAATTATAACAACTAAGGAAATTTGGACATAGGAAGTTTCATATTATTATCCTTTGATTGTGTCTTCATTGTTTTACTTGAGTGTCAGAACCTTGCAGTCGTCTCCCTTTTATTTTTTAAACTTTAACATATTTGATTCAAACTGAATGTAAATGGTTAAGATGCATTTGTGAAAGCTTGGAGTGTATTACTGCGATAAAGTATGTTGAATGAGTTGGGTCCATTGATGGTGGCATGTGGGGTTATGTTTGTTGAGATCATGCAGTTGTTTGAGATATCAACGGAAGAACACTATGATTATCCAAGTTTAGCAGCACAAAAGAAAATTGCTTGTTTCCAGTTTTTGTTATCTTTCACATTGATGTGATTCAGGTAATGGAAATATGGTTGGCACATGGGGCACATGTCTTCCAGATGTTAGTGCTGAGGGCGTAGAAAATGTATCTCATGTAAGAAAATATCTTTGTCTTCGCTTTTCCAGTGCCTGTTATGTTCCCATCTGAGTACTTTTAGGTTGCTTTTTCTGATGTATTTTGGTTCCTTTACATCTGACAAAAGGGTATGTGCAAGGATTCTACATCACTTCCTATTCATGGTTATGGATACACTTCTCAAGTGGCACAAAGATCATATGCCTCATTCTCAACGCCACCCCCTTCTATAAGTTGTCATGGACAGCTATACAATATCCAGGAAATAGCAAAGTTGGATACACCTTTCCACCAGCAACTCACTGCACCAAATATTTCAAATATTGTTGCACAAACCTCAGTTTCTGTTTCTCCTACTAAGTTGCCTCTAAGCATTAACTCCCAAGGGGATGGCAATAGATTTGGGCCTCAGCCAGGTTATTTGCCTATGGTGGGATCTTTTGGTGGAGGAAGCAACTTTCTGGGAGACTCTGGAGGCTTCAAATATTTGCAGCAAGGATTTGATGGGATTGAAAGTAGTGGGTTGTGGTCAGATTGGTCAAAACCTGGGAACAGGATGGGTTCTTTGGTGCATTTCTCATCACCGACAGCTGGTCCAAAATCAATTGGTTCGCTAAGTTTGCCTGAAAATCATTTTGGAATGGTTAGACTTGCAGTCCACAATGGGATTTTCACTTTTACTGTTTCCTATTTTCATAAATGGAAAACCAGCATCCTTTTGATATATGTATGACCTAAGATTTATGTTGTTGAGTATTAGTGCTATCTAACTACTATAAATTTTGTTCAGACTTTTCAGCAGAAAGAGTCATGCTATGGGTACGGATCTCATGCAGGCTCCAGCTATAAAAGCTATCCTCAAAGTCAAAGCAACTGGATCTCTGGATATGACAATATGTTTGGGATAAATGGACAGACCTGGCCTACACTTCATGAAGCAAGAAACGGGGGAAGATGCAATGACTTCTCTTGTAGTTGTAATGTTGCACTTGATACATTGGGTGAGCGAAATAGAGGGCCTAGGGCTTTCAAGCCAAGAAATCATACAGTAGCAAATGGGATTGCAGTTTCTGATGTTTATAATGAGTCCCACAACTGCTTAGATTTTGTCACTGACTACAAGGACGCAAAGTTCTATGTTATTAAATCTTACAGTGAAGACAATGTACATAAGAGCATAAAGTATGGTGTTTGGGCGAGCACACCAAATGGCAACAAGAAACTAGATTGTGCCTATCACGAGGCAAAGCAGAAACATGGGACATGCCCAGTATTTTTATTGTTTTCGGTAAATTAGCCAATCTCTTGCTGCTGATGTTCTATAATCAGTAGTATTGATAGTCCATTCAAATTGGAATAATTGCATTAGCATACGAGAACATCTAAATTTGAGAAAATGCAGTGCATGAAAATGAAGCTTAACAATGGAGAATATATTTTAATGCTAAAACTAAAGTAGAATGTGATCCCATTCTTGGTATTTACTCTTGTAATTGATTGGTGGACTCAAAGGAAATAAAAAAAAATGCCTTTAGACACATTGAATTTGCAGCAAATTTTATTTATGTTCTCACATATTTTTGTATCATCTAATTGATTCTGTGTTTTGTTTATAATTCTAGAGATTAAGAGGTAGGGTTTTCTCCATTTTTTATCTGGCCATTTCCATATTATTTTTTTCAAATTGAGATAGTATGAATTTTCATAAGATCATAAGCTCAGTGTTTAGCTACGAATAGATAATTGCAGTGCACCATTAATTTATTGAATTCTCATTTTTTAGCATCACATGTAAACCACTAACCACAAAGCAAAACGTTGAGCTGCTATATAATGACCTTTTTTTTTTGTTCTACTTCTACCTATACAGGTGAATGCTAGTGCCCAGTTTTGTGGAGTGGCTGAGATGGTTGGGCCTGTGGACTTCAACAGGAGTGTGGACTACTGGCAGCAGGATAAGTGGTCTGGACAGTTTCCTGTCAAGTGGCACATTATTAAAGACGTTCCTAACAGTCAGTTTCGTCACATAGTACTAGAAAATAACGACAACAAGCCAGTCACTAACAGTAGAGATACTCAAGAGGTAAAACTTCATCTTGGTTTCCTTAACTTCTAAGGTACTGTTGATAGTCATGTGTTTGTTTATGTGAAACTCCAATTCCACTTGCATAGAATGGCTAATTTTTCATCTATTTGCTTCCACCTAGCTGTCAAGTTTATCTCTATTGTCTGGGAATTAACTTCCTAGATCCCCATTAAGCTGGCCATGGGATTTTGATATTATCAAGCTAAACACTGTCGTACATAGAATGAAGTGTTGTAGCTAACTAATGTCACTAGAAATAACAATAAACTTTGGATTTTTTTTTCCCTAATATTGCTCAATAAAGGACTTCCTAAAACTTGCAAAATTGTTCGCATTATTTTTATATTGAATTACGTGAACCTTGCATGTCTTAGGAAGCCATTGCTTTGGCCATTAATGTGTACGTGCTTGTTGCTTGTCTTGAATAAGCTTATCACTTATAGCTCATCCTTCTGTTGCGCAAAATAAATGAAAATTTTAGTTCCGTGTCTAATTTTCATCACGGCCCCAAATTTGTCTCCTTCATGACAAGTTTTCTAGAATGCATGTGGATCTATACTGCATAATTTTATTATTTGACCTTGTTACATGATGAATGCATGCAAAATATATGCAGTATATGCAAAACTTCTTGTTCCTTTTTCCTTGAACATGAAGCCTAATTGTTGTGTTATATTTCTAACAGATGTTATTTGCTGTTCTGCTAAATCTTGTAGGTGGAAATGGAACATGGTATTGAGATGTTAAAAATATTTAAGAACTATGAAAGTCATTCATCCATCCTGGATGATTTTCATTTTTATGAAGAAAGGCAGAAAGCGATGCAAGCAAGGAAGTCAAGACAGCAAGCAAACATTGTGCCTACTTCATTGGTCAGTGATGGTAATCACATCTCTGTTTCAAGTTCCAATGATTTCATAAATAAAATGACTAAGAGCTTTGCTGAAGCTGTTTCTCTGAATGAGAGTGAAACAATCTTGTCCATTCCTCACCTGTCTCTGGGATCTGTGGGAGTTAAACATGAAAAGAGAAGCTGACAAGTGACAGAAATAGCACAGGTAATCAGGATATGTGGATATTTCTTTTAGGTGTCTTGAACAGGAACGCTTAAACTTGATAGTACCTCTGAGTATCCGTTTTGGTTGCCATTTATTTGATTTGATTTATATATATAGAGAGATTATCTGTATTTTTCGCAAGATTGATGGGGTTGGTATATCACATTCAATACTGTTATTTATAGCTTTGCTTCTTTTATTTCTTGTTTAGAACAACTGTTCCATCACTTTCATATGGGTGTTTCTGTTCTCACTAGGCATTCTAGAATTTAAGGTATTTGAAAAATGTTTCTGAAAGATGAGAAAGATACATTACCTGAGATTTCGTGAGTAAAGCCAGAAATCATTTGGCTTATTACTAGTCCTTGTTCATGTTTAATCATATGATCTTTTCTGCAACATAATCTTGTTATTAGTTTTTGTTCATGCTTATTCGTGTTCATAATATGAACTTCTAACTTTCTATTTCTTTCTATTTGGTTTCTGAAAAATTAATGTTAGTTCACATTAATTTAAACTATACTCGATAAAAAGAAAAAATAATAAATACTATTTGTTTCAAATTTAAATTCAATGTCCCAAAAATGAGTTTTGCCTAGGCTTCATTCGTGAAATTAGGTAGTAGAACTGTAGAAGTGTAGGACTTGTGGCTAGCAATCAACAAAAGTTGAACGAAAACTCGATCTTTGATAATAGTTTTAGATAAGAAAGGATACACCATATTGAGAGGTCACAGATTCAAGATTACAATATAAATGCCATAGAATCTCAGGTGAAACTCTGGTAAGTCAAGAAAGCAACACTAAAAGGGAAATGGATGCTTTACTGCTCTTCACTCTCAAATTCAGAACATAGTTGCAGACCCAGCAGCAAATATACAGATAAAAATGGC
Source organism: Balakata baccata (assembly GCA_949630135.1). NCBI lineage: Eukaryota > Viridiplantae > Streptophyta > Magnoliopsida > Malpighiales > Euphorbiaceae > Balakata > Balakata baccata. Next base: position 37,403 of record CATIWF010185014.1, read on the forward strand.
CGTAGCAACACCTGTAAGACTAGGAGTGCGAGATCTGTGCTCGATCCCATTGGAGTTGTCGGTTTTCACCGGCGTCGCCGTTCCGGTGGCTGCAGAAGGAGTGGTGTTTGTTGTAATATTCGTGAAAATGGCCGCATCTGGAGAGCTAGGAGATAACCCAAGAAGCTCTGTACATATAATGCAACAATGAAATTACATAAGAATAATGGACTACTTAGTTAGGCGGATAACTTGCAGTTCTGTTCAAATTTTTTATTCATAAATCAAGTTAATGATAAAATGACAATATTACGTGCAAGAAAAACAGTTTTAATATTTTTTTACTCAATATTTTACGATTGGTTTAAAAGGAAAAAAGAAAAAAAAAACTCGCTTACATAGAATACAGAGTAAACATTCTTGAAATTTCCCATGTTTAGACAACTATATATTGTCCTAAAATTGGTATAACAAGTATCAAAGATAGTTGATATATATACACACACACACACAGTGAGAGAGAGAGAAAGAAAGAGAAAGAGAACTCACTAGGGCAAAAACTGATACTGGCATTTTGGAGCTGGCAAGCAGTAGGGAGCTGAAGCAATTTAGCCTCCTGAATACCCAAACTCTTGGCCTGTCCAGAACCATCATGGGTGGCTTGGATAAAATAACACAAACACTTGGGATTACTTTCCTTCAAATCCTTCACAGAAGTACAACATTCAGGTGCGGGTTTATTTGCTTTTCCTGTTGCATAGTCGAAGCAAGGAACCACCTTGGTCATTTGAGACGCACACTCATCTGCTGTAGCATCTCCTCTCACACCATTCACAACCGAACCACTCAACAAAGAGATCACCAAAAACAGAGACTGAAAGTGAAAACTCATTTTCTTAATGTTCTATAATTTTCCTTTTCCTTCTTCTGGGTTTTAGTTAAATTTCAGAAACACTGAAAAAAAAAGTTGTATCTTTCCTAAATAAACAATGCTGGCATGTAAAGGTGTGGCCTCTTGGTCTTTGGCTTTTACCTATTAAAGCAAGCAATATAAAGATTGCAATTAACAACAAAGTGGTGCATGTGCTCCCTCCTGCCCCCGGTTCTTAAAAACCCTTTTCTATTTAGCAACACTGTAAATCAATCCAATTAACATATAGTACTTCTTTAATTCTATTTAAGAAAATGTTAAATTCTATTTACATGCTGCTTTTATATTATAAATAAAAATTAAATATTTTTTTTCAAATTTATTTTTATATTTATACTGAATTTGAAATTTTTATTTTTTCAAAATTAAAAGTAACTTAATTTTTATAATTTATTATTTTTTTTCTAAATTTAAGACTAATTAATAATTTTTTAATTCTAGTAAATTGAATTAATCTTCATAATAAATTGAGTGATATACTCCATTAAGTTAAGGCAGTAGTAAAGAAGAAGGGAAGGGTATAAATGCGAGGGGAAGGTGGTTGAAGGTGTAATTAAGGGCATTTAGGTCGGGTGGGGGGTGGTTGTGGGCTTCCGCAGAGAAAGAAGAAGAAACTTTCCTTTAAAGTTACAGACATTCAGAAATAGACAACCCACGTGGCATGGCTCTGATTATCTTCAGTCTTCTTCTTTCTTCTCATCCAACGGATCTTTGTGTGAAAGTCTTCTTGTTTTCTCACCCTGCATATACAAACTAATGATCTTATAAACTTAATTTTTCTTTTTCTTCTATATCAAATTTATGTATAATTAAATTATATATTAATTACAAAATAATAAAAATTATCTCATATATAATTTTGTAAAATTACATGCTTTAAATTGCAAACTTGCAATATATTAAAAATAAAATTATCTCATATTTTAAATTTTTTTATAAATAACAAAATTCATTTCAGACAAAATGAAATTGGTGGGGTGGGGATGAGAGGCGGGTCTAAGTTATGGTTCATCAATATAATTACAGCTTTGGAACCATCGACATTCAATGACCTCTGCAATTTGAATTTTCGAAACACTACTTCTTGTTTTTGCAAGTTTTCTTGTTTGCTGTCCATTTCACATTATTCACACCATTAATTGCGAGAAAAACTATTTATTTTAATACTTTTTATTACTGTTTATTTCAACCAATATAAAATATTTGTATTTTATCTATTTATCTACTTATTTTATGTAATTTGCATTAAAAATATAAATATTTTATATCAGTTGAAATAAATTGAAAGAAATAATTTTTTTTATTAATTAGGTACGAGGATAGACTAGTTTCAAAAAAAAAAAAAATGGTCCATTCCAGGAATGAACTGGTGGACATAAGGGTTTCAGTCCCCATCCCACCTTACTGGTTAACAATTTCTCCTCCCTTTGATGAAAAAGAAGAAGATCGAGATTAATCCATATGTATATGTTGGTTAGATAGAGAGCAAGAATATCTCCAATAGTATTTTTTTTATTCAAAGAGTATTTTTAATATAATAAAAAGTATTGTAAAGTATCTTTAAATATAGACAGTTCAATAGTAGAAATTAATATTTATAAAAAAAAAAAAAGTAGATAGAAGTAACAATAATAAAAAAGATATAAAAAATGTATAAATACATTAATTACAATTAGAATAGAGACTCAATTTTATCTCTTTATATATATATATATATATATATATATATATATATATAGTTAACCTAACTATCTACTCTAATTTTTAAAAATAGAAAATCTATTAGAAACACTTTTTATGAAATAACTTTTTAAAATAAAAAAATATACATCAAATAAATAGTCTATTTGAAACACTCTAATACTATCCGTATCAAATTTTTTTTTGTTTCAACTCTTGTCCAATTTATATTAAAATACTTATATTTTATTAATTTATTTATTTTTATTATTTAATTTATATTAAAGTATAAATATTTTAATACAACAAATAGCATTTAAGGGTTAGATAAGTACTTTAGTTATGTTTATTGAACGATAAAAATGGCCGAGAATTTAATGCTCCATTAATCTGTCCCTTTTCTATAAACTTACTTTTAGTGGCGATCAGAATCCTTAATTCAAATTTCATAATTCGGTCTTTAAAAAAAAAAAATTATACTCACTCGGTTTTATTCTTACTGTCATTTAATCTTTTTTCATAAGAATTAAAAATGATATTTAACGTGTATAATTATATATATAAAATGATTATATTATCTATTTTTAAAAAAACTAAAAGTAATAATGAATTTGGATCACGATCGTCTATAACCCAAAAAAAAAAGTAGTAATAAATTTTAATTATTCTAATAAAATTAATTTTTCTAAAACATGAAAAATGCTATGAATACTCTCCAACTTCCAATACTCACTTTCCGATTGGTTGGTAAATATAATTCGATAATGGGTAACAATGTGAAGATATATTTATGGAGGTATGTAGTTGGGTAGTGTTGAGTCTCCATCTGCCATCCATCTCTTAGCATTTAAAACCATAATGACATGCGAAATTTCCACTCTTCTTATCACATTCCATATTAATCGTGCGAAAGCTTGGCAGGATTTGCTTCAACATTTCTTGAAAATTTAATTCTGTTGGATATAGAATTATATATTCCTAGGCATTTATAGTTACGGATAAATTAATTTTATAATAGTTTAAATTATTTTAAAAATGATAATATTTTTAAATTTAATTCAAAATTTTATATTATTAAATAATTTTATCTTAATTTAAAGACTTCTAATTATATTCAAGAGTATACATTCCACACTTTTTTTTTTTTTTGGAATATATTTTCATTTCATATTTAGAGGCGGCAAAAATTTGGAGAGAGTTGAGTGACAACTCCACAATTAAAATATAATATTGGGCCTCCTCGGCCCAAATTTTATGGATTCGTTTTTAGCCACAGGCTCTAAGGTTCGATAAAAGAATCCCGGGCTTCAAATATCTAATG
>CATIWF010185135.1:0-21952 GCA_949630135.1 Balakata baccata
TCTCGAACTAGAAGCCCCTACCAAGATCTGTGGTACTCCTTTATTACTTTCCTGTTATTACTACTAATATGATTATTATTGCTGGCCCCCATCAAGATTTTAGTGTTTGGTCTTGAAGAAGTGAAGAGAGCTCGTGAATTAATGTGGAATAATTGAACTTGGAGTTGGGGTTTTTATTGTTCTTTGGTTTTGATTTCTGGATCTAATTGGATTTCAAAATTTGGGTTATGAAAGATTGAATTGAAGAATCCATGAAAAAGGCAAATCCATCTCTTGAGCCTATAGGGCAAAATCTCATAATATGTATTCCTCTGTGTTTGTATTCACTGTTATGATATTTACTGTTATTGCAATCCCTTCCCAACCTCCAGATCCATGGATGAATCAGTTCCAACCCTTACTGAACTCTATACTCTAAATGAAATGGAGTTATTTTTTTAAATATTAGCTTTTATGCCACATCAGCCTCCAGTTTCTACGTCAAAAGAACCCCACCGCATTTGGATGGCGGAAACTATTATTGAAAAACAAATCGAGTTAATGTATTTTATTGAAAATTTTTGTGGTTTGATTTAAAATTGTTAAAACTTTGATTGTTTGGATTTTTTGGTAATTAATCTTATTTTTAACAGTAGCATACCCTCTTCTCAAATAAAAGAGCAAAAAGCTTTTTATTAATATTCCCTCTTGTTAAATATAAAAAGAGTTATTTTTTCTCCTTTTTGTAGTAAAATTATATTAATAAAAAAATTATTTTTTTATCAAAATTGCCATTTTTTATAACGTAAGAGGATGTGATTTTAAAAGCAATGGGATGCTCTAATAAACTAAAAATATAAATTAGCCAGCCATCAAAGAAGCTTCATGTAAAATCTCAACTCTTACTTTTCATGTGCTTAATTAACTTAAAAGTTCAATTTGATTATTTAATCAATAACTATGATGCCAATAAACAATCACTGATCATCAAATTCTCTAAATCACAAAGATTTATACCTTCTGCCATCATTTTAAAAGAGACAAGGGCAGATTTTTCTTATTCAAGATAACGTTGTAGCTATTGGATATCTGCCTCTGCATCTCTTCACGCCAAAACTGCATTTCTTTTTGATCTACAACCCGTGTGTTTTCTGCAACAAAACAAACCCATAAATATTTCATGCTGCTAATTACTCGTCTACGAGATTATAAGAAAAAAAAAATCTACAATCAATTCAGTTTAATATAATTTTAACCTATGAAAAGCAATTGGATCAATCAACACAATTTAATCACACAAATGAGTAGAAAATCCCGTCTCAATCACTTGTTTTGCTACGAAAACTCACCAAACCAACGACGATCTGGTTGAATACGGGTATCAGGAAGTTTCTTGGACTGCAATTCATGCTTCAAAATTTTCCCTTTCCGGTTGCGCCGTGGCTTAGTATTATACATCTTGAGGCGGCGCACAGTGGCACTTCCACTGCTACGGTTCGTGTCTAGCGAATGCTTACCAGACGCATTCCACCTTCTTCTGTTTCAATTTCACCATTTTCACTTGAAGATTAAAATCCCTGCAAAACAAATCCAAACGATATAAAGCACCGATGACTGGCACTGCAAGTTGGTGATCGGAGATTACCTATTTTTTGGGGAAGAAGAAAGGCCGAAGAATCGGAGAATACCTTGGCTGGTCGCTGCTAAGTTTAGCTACTGAAAAGAACAGCCAAATTTATAGGTGACTGTAACGGGTTCGGGTAGGGTTGGATTACCCGCCCAAATATAACGGGTCATCTTTTGTTTCGATATTTTAAATTTTTATATGATTTTATTACCGTAGCCAATCTCACTCACTGGTTTATTATACAAGGGTTTCCATTCCAATTGGGAGTGCAGATCTGAATTCGAGGTTAAAAGCTCTGTATATGTCGAAGAAATAGAAGGAATGGATCGGGTGCTAAAAGCTGCAAGAACCTCTGGTTCTCTCAACCTATCTAATCGCTCTCTCAGGCATGTCCAGTCATACTACTTTTCCATTCTCCATCATCAGTCTCCAACATGGATAAATATCATCTCCATTGTCAAAAATTCATCCGCATTTTAAATGAAATTGGGTTTCACATTCCCAAAAATTGATTGAAAATTATCCAAATTTTGGTAATCATTTATTCACACATTTTGATATTGATGTTCTAATTTTGTTTCTTGATGGATTTTGATCTTTAGAGATGTACCGGATGAGGTATACAGAAGTTTGGATTCAGTTGGGGAGGGTGAGAAGTGGTGGGAGGTAATTTAATATGCGAGTTTTGTGTTTTGTAGTAAATAATTATGCTGCTACCTTATTGCCAAAATCAAAATTTTGCGTTCAGTTCTGATAAGAAATTTTAAGTGGACAAATGACTTATTATTAATTGGTGATTAGGCTGTTGAACTGCAAAAACTAATTTTGGCTCATAATAATATCGAGTCATTAAAGGAAGACCTGAGAAATTTACCTCAACTTGCTGTTCTGAATGTTAGCAACAACAAGCTCACAGAGCTTCCAGCTGCAATAGGAGAGTAAGAATTTTGGAATTTATATATGGGCTGCCTTTTTCCCCTACTTTCTGATTTTTGTATTCATTACTTTGTGGCCATAATTCTTAACATGATATGTTTTCTCTTCAATCTATTTGACAGGCTTCCCATGCTTAAATCATTAGATGTGTCATTTAACATGATACAGAAAGTGCCCGAGGAAATTGGATCTGCAACTTCTCTTGTCAAGTAGGCTTCTGCCCTTGATTAAGCATTCATTTAGTTGTCTTTGCTCCTTGTTGCCTAAACATTCTTATGACGGCACTGCTGGTTCTTATGCTTGCATGTAATATGCATGTGAATATTGTCTGTGCATAAGCATGCATTATTTGGTTGCCTTTAAATGTTTTCCAACTTCAGATGCAGTCTTTGCATGTGGTCTTCATCCATAGCCTTTAACTACCTAAGAAGAATGAATTATTATTTTTTAAAACTAAAAGAGCAATATTTGTAGCTTCACTCCTCCCTGTCTTCAGTTGTATCATCTTCCAAATCTGTTATAGTTTTATTACTTTTGACTCAGATATTTTTGTGGTTTTTGAGTTCCTTATTTTTGAATGAACTCACATTTCTTGGGCACTGCATTTAGTTTGGTCCTTGTTTCAAACATTTGAAAGTTTCTTGCACTTTGTTGTTAACATTTGTATGATATTGCATCATGCATGCATGTGCTTAGAGGCTATTGACCTGTATTGGTCTCTTCAGATACTGATCTTTGGGAAGGAGGGTTTGACACTCAAATGTGCACAATGGTCTAAATATTCAATAACATTCAATAAGTTAAAAATTGCATCACTAGCAGAAGAAGAACACTAAACAGTAAACTGCTACTTTTCACTGGGAGGATCATTGCAGAATTTCACGATTCTTTGTTACCTAATTGGAAGGCGACAAGAAGATTGGTATTTGATGCTTTTACCTAATTGAATAGGTAAAAGAAGATTGGTATTTTCTGTGTCATCAAATGATCTAACCGGCAGTTAAGTTGATTAAGATGAATGATAACCATTATGAAAATTTTAAAGCAAAAATTTAAGACATATAAGTAAACATGTTAGAGTATGTAATTCCATGTAGATAGACTGGCGAAGTTGGTCATTCCTATTGGATCAGTGGGATATTATCTGTGTATATTGCGTAAAAAAAAAATTGAACTTCTGTTATTTTTTATTATCTTCATTTGAAAACACTTGGTTTCATATTTTTGTTTGACCATCAATGTATCATGTTTGAATTTTTGTGTTTGATTTTCTTTGTGTTTGTGCTTATTCTAGGTTTGATTGTTCAAGCAATCAGCTGAAAGAACTCCCAAGTTCACTTGGAAGATGTTTAGATTTATCTGAATTGAAGGTAATGTGTATTATGACTAGTGATGATGTATAGGCACAGCCTTGTGGTTGGTAAATCTGACATAAAAACTAAGTTTTTGAGAAGGATCAACTTGGTGTTTGAACTTGAGTTTCTCAAAGCAGGTGGATTTGATATTTTGTAATTTATAAAACCCATAATGCTCACAGTTGTTACTGAAAATTTGCTTCTTTTAAAAGTTTTTTTGCCCTTTTTATTTTTTGGCAGTCACGAGTGAGATTGGCAATTAACAATTTGCAATTTGATTTTGCTTATAAAAAGTGAAATTTCTTTATCACATTTTTTGTCAAAAAGAAATGCACTGACCTTTTCAAACAGGACCTCTCTAGTCTCTACAACTTGTGATACTTAAATCTTTTATGCTACATTTATATTTTTTTTAATAAAAATTAAAACATTGTTTTTCATTTTATGTGTCTTTTTTCACCAGATTGTCTGTGTTACTTTTTTCCGCAGGCATCAAATAACTTTATCACCAGCTTACCTGAAGATCTAGCAAATTGTTGGAAACTGACAAAAGTGGATCTGGAGGTACTATCAAGAATTGACATCTTTGTTGCTGGATAATCATTTAGCTTTATATTAGATATAGTTAGGGTTCTTAATTTGCATCTATCTCCTGTATGTTAAGGAATCTTCTATCCGTGCCAGGGAAACAAGCTAGGAGTTTTGTCTGAGAATCTGCTGACATCATGGACCATGCTTACAGAACTTAATGCCTGTAAATACCAGCCATAACTGTTCAGTTAGTTTTCCTATACAGTATTTGATTTCTATTTTATATCTATAGATATTGTATGAATGTTTAATTGCATTGACCTGTGTGCAGCAAAAAACCTTCTGACTGGTATACCAGATAACATTGGAAACCTTTCACGAATTATTCGTCTTGATCTTCATCAGAACAGTGAGTGAATAAACCTAGCAGTTCTCTTTTCTCAATGTTCATATTGTCCCCCATATCTCCTACTAAGCTGTCTGTATCGGAGTTTTGCAGGAATTTCATCAATTCCATCATCAATCAGTGGCTGCTGTTCCCTTATGGAATGTTATATGGGGTCATATTCTTATTCTTCTGTCTATGTGACTAATTTCTTACTGAAACTGTTCCACACAATATTGATTTGCATTTGGAACCTGAAATTTTCAGGAACAATTCACTGTCTACTTTACCTGCAGAGATTAGGGAACTTTCTCGCTTAGCGACACTAGATCTTCATTCAAACAAGGTTCTTGGCTTCACTTTATTCAAACACATTAAATATGTCTTTTCAATGTTCAATTATGTTAGTACAACGATCTTTTTGACATATGATTGCTTTAGTTGACCTTCACTTGATAGGAAATCATTTCCTTTTAAACTAATATTTTGGTATCAGTTTATGGTCCCTGGTCTAGACCTGAAATTGCCATACAAATAAAGACCATCTATTAATAATATTTGTAAAATAGAAGAAAAAAGGACCCAATGGGTAAAATCCAGCCTCCCAGGATTCCAGTTGGGACCTTTCAATGCCTGGTTAGAAGTTGTCCTGCTTTGAGAGAGATGAAGATGTGCTACCACCTTTTACTCTTACCTTTGAGCATATATATATTAGGAGGGACAGGAAGAGGAGAAATATATTTAGTTTATATTTAGGCCCACTGAGTACACCTCAGCCTCCCAGCTGGGATGTTCTAATATTCAGTTGGAGTTGTCTAGCTTTGGGAGAGATGATGGACTACCACTTACCTTTGAGCATATGTATTGGAAGGGGCAGGAAGACGAAGGCATGCATATTATATTTGATTGTGGCATATTTTTTTGCCCATGTTCATATCCATATTTATTGTTCTACAATCCATGCCATCTTACTATTACTTTGAAGATTTTCATGTCCTAGTCATTTAGTTTTCTGATCTATGGATTTCCCCAGAAACCCTTAAAATTAAAATCTACTTGCAAATATCAACTAGAAGTGTAAAGAATTATGCAGAGTGATACTATTGATGGTTATTTCTGGTACTGATCTCTAAATTTTGGCTTGCTTACTAATTATTTCATGCACTTGCAGTTGAAGGAGTTTCCCAAGGAAGCATGCAAATTGCACCTTTCAGTCCTGGAACTTTCCAATAATTCATTGAGTGGATTGCCCTCAGAGATTGGTAAGGTTAGCAAAACTATGGGTTAATATGGTCTTAAATCTGGTAGATGTAGGTCTAAATTCATGGATAGAATTGATTGGTCTTAGAACTCTTGCATTTGTGCTCCACTGATATTTGATAATATGAAGCAATGATATCAATGATATCTGTTTTAATTGTTCCATGTGAGGGGGAGGGGGTTTTATGTTAGCCCAAGTAAATTACAAAGGATCAATTTCTATCATGTCAGCTTACCATGAGTTCATGTAGTGCCATGATTTAGTTTGTTGGATGTTGTCCCACTCCTCAGTGTCTGCAGGGATAAGGGAAATGAATGGGATGTTAAATTCTCAATAGCGAACTATAATCAGTATCTAAATGTAGTGTGGGAGGACTGCATTCCATCTCCATGTTCTAGATGCCAATTGAAATTGGAAATGATGTGAAAGGGAAGTGGGTCTTTGCAGATGAGGAAATGCGATAGGCAGAAGTTATCCTTCTCAAATATTTCCTTTTAACTGGTTCATATTTGAATCTCTTCTTCTTTGCATATGCTCCTAAAGGATGAAATATTATCTAAAACTTTTGGTGCTTTTGTCTTTCTTTTTCATGACTTTTTTCCTTTGTTTTCCCTCTCTTTACTTCTTCTGCACTGAAAAGACTTCGAAGTTATTTAGTGTTTAACATTAACATTATGGAGCATCTTTTAATCATTTTGTAGGCAAGATGACAACTCTGAGAAAACTGCTGCTTGCTGGGAACCCATTGCGAACTATACGAAGGTGTGAGGCATAGAATTGGTCTATTGTGAATGTTTAGCACCTTTTGGTGAGAGTTTGTTAACAATTTTTCTTTTTTCTACCAGCTCATTAGTTTCTGGTCCTACCCCTGCTTTATTGAAATATCTTCGAAGTAGACTTTCTGAAGGTGAAGGTAAGCTTGTCTTACCCCTGTGTGAGATAATTAATTAATCATTTCTAGATTTATTACTTTGTCTAGTGTTCTTTTTTTTTTTTCCTATTTTGTCTCTCGGTTAGAGTTCTAAAACTGGACTTAACCCAAATATTCATTATCCACATCTCTGGACTGTAAATTAAATTATCATTTCCATGTAGATTCTGAAGATAGTACTCCAACAAAGGCAGAGGTTATTACCATGGCATCTCGATTATCTATAGGTTCAAAGGTATCCTTCACTTTTTTTCAATTGAACCATAAATTGTTTCTAATTGTGTTGGCTAAATCTAGTTGGATGTTTTGAGATAGAAATTTACCATTTTTGAGCATATGTTGTCTTCTCAATGCAATCAACTTGTTGCTTCTCTCTGCCAGCTTTCTCTTTAAAGAGGCTATTGTGCTAGTTGAATAGCAGTGGATACATAATTTTTTTGTATCAATTTTGTGAACTGCATCCAATTTATGCACTTAAATATCCTTATTGGTTGTGAAAAAACAAGTTGGTGGAGCTATCATATGGATCAAATAGTAAAAAGAGGAAATTTCACTCAACACCAATTTTTAACTTTCTATTTTAAAAATAAATGCAAAATTTTGTTTCTTCAATTGTACTGAAAACCTTTTCAATTTTACCTTCACTGGCAACACACAGCTGCAATTCGGACCTTCCTTCTTTCTTCGTTCCGATTCTCTCATCGCCGGCCACTTTGATGGCTGAACCACTGAACACGGCAGATTTCCAGCCTTTGTTTCCATGGAAGAGGAGCGTTCTTGGTCTTGTACAGATGATCACAGAGTGTCCCAGGATGCATAAACTTGTATATGAAGTTCATCTCACTTGGGTCATAACAGTATCCAATCAAAGCGATGAGATTTTGGTGGCGAAGCTTGGAGAGCAGCTGGATCTCTGTTATGAACTCGTGAGCACCCTGCTTTGATGATTAATGTAAACACTTGATGGCTGCCGAAGTGGCACCATCATCAATAAAACCTTTATAAACATTTCCAAGTCCTCCAGATCCAATTTTAAATTCATCATCAAATTTTGTGGTAGCCACTTCTATTTCGAATATGGAGAATAGACGAAAAGGGTTAGAAGGTCTCAATGAGGATGGTATTGGCTTTCAAAGAGTTCTTAGATATTTATATTCATGTTCATATTTTGTTGAAATCAATATATTACTTGTAATTCTACAACTCCATAATGATTTTCAATGAAATTATTCTTGAATTATAAAACACCAAGATATACACAAGGTATTTCCATTATATTTTAAGGAATTTTCAAAATATTCCTAAGGTATTCCCAAGGTATTCACAAAGTATTCCTAAAGAATTTTCAAAGTATACCTAAAATATTTCCAAGGTATATCGAATCAAGATATACCCAAAGTATTCATAATGATGCCGAACCAAGATATATACCGAATGTGCACTTTTTTGTATGATTTAGGGTGACTTTTTAGTTTGGGTATTTTTGTAATATTTTTAGGAACTTTTAGTATTTTTGAAAAAAACTTTAAGTGAAGGTAATGTTATAATGTTTTAAGAATTTTTTGATAATTTTGAAAAAATCCCTAGTAAAAAATCATTTTGGAGTCTTGCAATTCTTGATGACTTCTTCTGATGCACACAAAATAACTTAAAGGCCAAAAGTTGCTCCTTACACATAATACAGTTACAAAAAATTTGAGGAATGGAATGACTGGCTTCAAGATATAGATTGGCAAAGTTTTAAAAGCTAGAAAGAAGATTTGATAGTTTTTTATCATCAAAATATGTTCTTTGTTTAGGGCTGATGTGTCAATTCATTATTTGCAGTATCTAGAATTCGATTAATTACCTTCAAATCAAATAACTATATTGAACTTCTACTTTCCACATGTGAGTTGTTTCAAAGTTGATTCATTAATAGTTTGACCTCACATCCCATTATAAGAATGGAATTTAGTCTTGGATCATCATCATGATATCATGAGGTTTTATGAGCTAAGCCATGACTTACTGCTGTGTTATTTACATGCATTGTTCCCCATTAATGATTGGTGGTAAGCCTAGCAGAGAGCTTAAATTTGCCTTCAATTTAATCTATGGATATTGGATCCATATACGTATATAATTTTTTTTTAACCAAATTAATGTTCGTATTTGCAGGAGCTTTCTCTTCAGGGGATGGGTTTGTGTTCTGTCCCATCAGAAGTATGGGAATCGGGTGAAATTGTAAAAGTTGATCTTTCTAGGAATTCTATCCAAGAACTGCCAACTGAGCTTTGTTCTTGTGTTTCCCTCCAGGTAATTTTTTCTTAAAGTGCTGTTTATTTCCAATTATTGGGTTTCAAATGAAAAATGGTATTTTGTTTTTGCTCCTCTTTTTTTGCCATGGGCTATCAGAATCTGAGTTGATCTTTTTTTGGCATCTTATTTTATTCTTAGAAACTTTTCTAGTGACATGCGAGGCATCAAAAATGGAATGCAGAAACTGATGTATTAAATTTTATACAGATATATGTAGGAAGTCATCTACCCAGTTGGGACCATTACAAACTGATAAGTAGGGCTCTATGAAATTTCATTCATTTGTCTTGACATATATGCAAATCTGCAGACTTTGATTTTATCCAGAAACAAGATCCAAGAGTGGCCCAGTGCAATTCTAAAATCACTTTCTAGTCTTTCATGTTTGAAGCTAGACAGTAACACACTCAGACAGGTAAAAGAAGCTTGATTTTGGGTTCTTTATTTACCAGGAACTAATGCAACTTAGAGACTAACAGAACATGATATTCTTGGCAGACATGAATTTGATTACTTGGATTGAATTTCAAAAAGGAATATTACTTTTTGACTGATTAGTTTAAGGCCGTATATTACATGGGGATAAAAAATTGCTATCCAAAGAAATTAGTCACTGTCAGAAAATTAATCCTTTGATTAAAGAGTTAAAAAACATTGTTGTTCTGCTATTTTTTCTAAGGTTTTCCTTCTGTCTTGGACCATCCCGTCTTTTTGACTTAGAAGATTGCATATTATAGATATCCTGTAGTTATACTAAACATGGAAGATGGAGGCACTAGATATGACAATGTGGGCAATGGCAGGGGTGGGGTTCCACTTCCCACTCCCTTCCCTGCTTACCTAGTGAGAAGAAAACTCTTCCAATCCCTATCCTCACAAGATATCCATAGGGGGCTTACTATTCTGGTTCTTTTTTAGAGTATGGATATTTAGGACCCCACAGAGTGTGGGACAAGGGATATACTGATTGTCCTCACTCCAATCATGATGGAAGCAAGTATTCTCTGTTCCAGTCGAAAGGAATCCCTGTAGGAATGGGGAATCCTCACTCCATTGGCATCCTCAGATTGAGCTAAAACCCTGTGTAGATATTAGTCCTTTCAGGTGTATTTAAAAGGTTTATTTGGCTACTCTCATTGGTGTTGTCTGGATACCATGTTGTCCAGCTCTATATATTCCACTGATGGATTTCAAGTTCTCCCATGTTTTTCTGTTTATGCGTGCTTTTTGTTGTCCTTAGACTACCCATTTATGTTGACCTGCAGATTCCTTCAGATGGATTTCGTACAGTCTCAAAGCTCCAGATTCTGGATCTAAGTGGTAATCCAGCTTCGTTGCCTACAAATCCGGCATTTTCCAGTTTGCTGCATTTACAAGAGCTTTACCTAAGGTGAGTCAACTGGAAATTATGACTGCACATGGACATATAATTATTTATATGTATATTTGTGTAATGGTCTGTGCATGTACTTATGTTCCTACTCACTTTTCCTTTGATATTAGATTTACCAGATCCATAAATCTTATTTCTATGCTAACTTTACAGGCATCTTCAGCTGCATGAAGTGCCAGCAGAAATATTTAGCCTACAACAACTGCGAATCCTTGACTTGAGCCAAAACTTCTTACAATCAATCCCAGAGGTAATACATTTGATTGTTGGATGAAAAATATTCAGCACATACAATACAACCGTCACTGCTTAGTTAAGATATTATGAAGTCAGCTTCCCTGACTTTAGCTTTGATATGTGGAAATACTTGGAAAAGGATTCATAGCGTAAAGAAATCAGTTCAGTGTAACTTTATCTTTTCTTGTTATTTTTTATCAAGCCTATTGGACAGTGTTGTTTATTTTGTTTTGAGTAGAAGTTTTACTGCCTCTATGTCCACTTTCTTAAAGGGGAAAAAGAAGGGAAACATCTATTTTCATTGATGTTGTATTACCTGTCCGCATATTGCTTGACTGTGTCAATATTCCATGCAGGGTTTCAAAAATCTTACTTGTCTTACTGAGCTTGACCTGTCTGACAATAGTATTTCAGCACTTCCACCAGAGCTGGTCAGTATTCCAATTTCTTCCATTTTAAGTGTGAAATTTCATGTTTGAAACATGGTCAACATTTGATGGTTAATTTTTTGTTGTTAGACATGACAGTCCTCAGTTTCCTAATACCATCTCTTGTATGGTGAAATGAGGATTGGACATTTTAGTTTATTTGTGGCAAAATAAATCATGGTATACAAGACAAGAATAAAAGGATTTTGATTTTATCAGTCCTTTTACAGCTGTTCAGTTCCAGTATTATGAACCATAGACAACTGTTTTTCTTGTAATAGCCACTTTGACAATACTATTTTTTTAGGTTTTTCTCATCATTTTAATATTGAAACTTGCAAAATAGATGGTTGGAGGCATTTGCCTGAATTTAATGTGTGTAACTTGATTTTGTTGGATTGTTATAGCATGCAAATGTTTCTTTATATTTAACCTTTTCAGGGTTTGCTTGAAGAAAGCCTACAGGCACTGAGACTCGAGGGAAATCCATTGAGAAGGTACAACACATACTGCCTTTACTCACTAGTTCAGTTAAACTTAATTTTAATCGAGTTGATTTCTAGCCAGTTTTCATGAATGAAGTATAGTTACTAATTATGTGGAGGGCAGTTGAGCTTTCTGAAATAAGAAGCCATTGGCTCCTGAAACTCCCCTGAGTGAGTGAAATTCAAAGGAATAACTGTTGAATGTTGATATAATACATGAATAAGAATTTTCCTTAGCTGAAAGCTTCATTGCAAGGATTGTTGAATGATTAAAAAGAGAAAGAAATCAACTTGTTTAAACACAACAATACGTGGTTTCTATGGCATATCTATTAGAAGAGAACTGTTTATTCAAATAAGATCAACTTTGCAGACTGAGGAAAACATAATATGACCCAGCTATGTTGCATGTTGCAATTGATGCTGGCTGGATTGAGAACAGCAATATTACTTCAGAAAGATGAGAATATAATAGCATCTTAACTGAAAAAAAAAATTATCTTTCCTACTCTTCCCTGAAATTGAGCCACTCTCACTTGCGTGCCTGCATGTGTGCATATTCAACAGCATTCGGAGGACTATTTTGGATAGAGGAACAAAAGTTGTTCTAAAATATTTGAAGGACAAGATTCCAGAACAGTAGCTTCTCATTTTCAAGTGGTTTGTGGAAATGCATGAAGGACAGTCCTTTTTATTGCTTTCTCTGGCTTTTCGCTCTCAAGATAGTAGTCTCTTCTGTGAATTCAGCAAACACGGCAGTGTATTTCAAAAGTGCAAACACTGATATTCCTGCCTTTGCATTTATTTTTCCTCCTCTGTAAGCTTGATCTGAGAGACTGGATGTGTTTTATTTTGACTGTAACAGCTTGTTACACATATAACTGTGCAAACAAATGGTAATGTTACTACTTTTGCTATGGTTTTCATATTGTTGATTTACCTTTTTGCTTTGAAATTACAGTGCTTCCATTCTGAAGGCTTGATTTGGGTATAAAGACTGCATGACTGTTATTTTAATATCTATACAAACAAATGGTTATTGTAATAATTTATTGGCTTTTCATCTCGATGATTTAACCTATTGCTTTTTGTTAACTTCCTATAGTAAACAATTATATGATAACTTACTAACTTTTAAGAATTTAAGATTATTGCATAAATCTCTATAACTTAACTTTAGTATACATTTAGATCCTCTTCTCAATATAAGGTTATAAACCACTACAAGTCAAGATTTTTGAAAGGGGTTTTCCTTTACAAATCTCATGAATTCACTTCAAGTTGGAAGCATCTTGGACATCATCAACTGGTGCGTCTTGAACATCATCATCCAATAACAATCTAAACTTTAGGATCTTATGAAGGCGGGCAACTGGCTTCACTTGCTTAGTTGGAGTTTGATTTGGATCCACTATGAATTTTCCAGAGAAAAGATTTGCTTCAGATGGTCCAGTCTCCTCGTGAACCACAGGTGCAGCTTCTGAAAATTTTAAGATTCAGTAAAATAATATCCAAAGTTCTTATTCAGCATCATGCACAGTAAAATAGTTTAGCAACGATAGCAGGAGTTGGAAACAATTCAGCAATCTCTCTAAAACAGGATTAACAGGTGATAAATCGAAGTTCATATTTTGAGCAAATTGATTATTTTACAATCGCAACATAAATTTGAATGGAAACAGCAAACAACGAATTCATGGACATCCCAACAGTTGTTTCCAAGTCCTTACACCCTAAAGCTGTTAATACACTTCAATTAAGCATCTTTTTATGGGAATGAAGGCATTCAATACAAGGTAGTGATCAACCATCTCCGATTAAAAAACCAACACGTAAGAAAAAGCTCCACAAAAAATTCTCAGTAAAAAAGGAATCAATATCCAAGGGTATGAACCTTTCATTGTCACTTCCACAATCGATTCCAAAACCTTTCACCCAAATCAGTGTAAACAGGAAGCAAAGGTGACTCCTTCAAAGTTCAAAGTCAATGGCAATTCCAGGATTTTTCTTGTTAAAATTTTCACCGACAAAGAATGTGCTAGCGTTGATGAAGCAAGTTCATTGCCACAAGGAAATGGCCAACTTCAGACCATATAACTAGATCTATAGAATAGAGGATATAATTTCCTTCTCCATAACTAAAGCCAGGTAAATATGGAGTGTATGTTGTAACACATTGAAACTCCCAGCTAATCTTAATGACCAATTTTCAATTACCACAGTCATCTTGTAGCAAGAGAGCATGATAAAATGCATAGAAAGCTAGCATGTAAAACTAAAGGAATTTTAATGGCATCACTAATTTCTAAGGGGAAGAATAGTTGGTGACTCACCATCTTCAGAGAAAACCAAGCATGTTCCTATTGTTTCTTCATATTCTCCAATCTGAGACCAAAAAAAAAAAAATCATTAACCAAGAGAATTTAAATTCATAAATAGTGCATCAACCTCAATAGTTTTCCGCCCAAACACAAAAAATCTCAAGCACGATTGCATATGCATTAACTCAAAAAGAATATCAACATATTCTTAAGCCGAACACATGATATAGCAAAGCCAAGAACTCACCAGCTTCAATTTTTCATCTATGATCAGTATTGGATTCAATGTGTCAAGACCCTAAGTCCAAAAGGCAGCAAAATAAACAAAAATACAAAATACAAGTCAAGAAAATAATGAGATCCAACTAAACCAGAAATGGAGAAATAAATGTGAAGGAAAAGGCATGCATAATTAACAAAAAAAAATTTAGCCAAGAAAGTGAGGATGCCATCATCCTTTAATTCACAAACAACAGAGCATATATGCAAGTACGTAGGTAGCAGAGCGAATCGAAAATTGTCTTGTGATTCGCTATAAAATCCTTGAACAAAGGGCAAAATACCTTTCATGACAGTCAAGTAACTAAAAAGGTTCTCTTAAAACCACTTATATGTGTTCCTAAACAACTAAGAATAGCGGAAATCTCCAAAAGGAAGCATCAAGTGTAAAATATAGAGAGCTACAAACTGTAGGGATCAAAGCATACAGTTAAAACATATGGTGCATTTGGTGGAATATCTATTTGTCCAGAAACAGCATCGAGATCAAGTACAACATATTCTTCTTCATCCTCCATATGAACTTGGTGAATCAAGTCTGACTCCATTGCCTGCACGTTCATATAAACTGGTAACTTCTTAGCACAATGATACTCCATTGAGTTTACCTTTCAAAATGTGCATCTCAGCATATTCTATGTTTTTCTATAAAATGTTCAACAAGTTTTTCAGAGAACTGAAACCATAAATTCCATTACAGTCTAAAATACTGCGAATAACCCCAATGAGGGTTGGGCGGATTATATTTGGGTTTGAACCCAACCCAATTAAAATGTTTTATTATGTGGCATAATCCTACCCAACTGGGTTATGAACTACCTATTTCAAATGAATTGATTGGATTACATTTGGATTGAATGGCCTACTGCAGGGTTTAAAACACCTGTTATACTTTTGATTCATGGGCTATAATAACAACTTATTTTTTCTATTAAAATTGAACTAATTTAGAACTAAACTAATTATTAGCACTGATCTTTTATTTAACAACTATTATTTAAACAATTTATACTACATCGAAATAAATATATACTGTGAGCATTAAATCAAAAGAAATGTTTATATTATTCTATGTTTTAATTTCAAAAAATAAAAAATAAAAGAAATGAGAATAAATTTACACTGCATGTATTAAATTTTGAATGAAAATTGCAAAATGCCACTACAAAGGATACAAATAGGACTTAAAAAATGACAATTATCCTACATACTAAGTCATCATAAAAGAGAATGAAAAACTTCAATGACAGTCATGTAGATATAATCCAAAAAAGACAAAGTTACCATTCCAAGGAAAAAAAAAGGAGCAATCTGAAAAAAAATGATAGTCACAATCATCAAAACAAATCAAGGAAAATCTTACTAGTAACCCAAAACCAGTTCCCTATGCTACTAAGAAAAACTGCTTTAAAATGTTTCAGAACACATTCAGAATGCTTTCAAATCCTACATTTCAATCTTCACGACTTGGCTTAAGAAACAAGATTATGATTCAATGGCAATGAGGCCAGTTGCTTTGTTGTGCCACCAACTTGTTGCTGATGAGCACTTCTCAGAACCTGAATTGCTTCGAGAGCTTTTGATGGCTCCACAAAAACCACCACTATCATGCAAAATGCAGCAAAGATAGTATACAAAAGCTGTAAATCAAGTTGCATAAATTGCTACATAATAGATGTATACAAAAACTGTTGCATAAATTGCTACCCAATAGTTGCTCACACTATTGTGCAAAATGCAGCAAACGTAGCATGCAAAGATAATATAAAAATACAGTGATAGCTACAGCAAAAATAACATGCAAAGACAGTAAATGGTGATTCTTTGGAATCAATTGTTAAGTTGCTGGGACAAGTTAAATAAACATTAGTGATAGGCATGATGGCTTAGTGAGGATCCAGTCTTGATTGAAGTCTGAAGCTAATGGGAAAGGTTGGATCGGTGATTTCTTTCAGTTTTCTGTTCTATAAATGTTTAGGCATGAAGCTATCTGCAGTCCATACCTCTTTCTTACCATTTATTTTCTTTTAAGCGCGTTACTTGAATTGCATGGTGAAGCTAATTTTACACGAATGGGTAGTAAAAAATGACACAGATCTATTCCTATAATTATCAAAAGAGAATATATATACCCATTCAAAAGTGTAATGTCATCAATCATACAAATTAACAAAAACCATAAACTCAAAGTCTATCAAAAACATTAATTATGTCGTGATTGGCAAGCTTTTCTATTTTATAGTTTCATATAGGCCTTCTGTCAAACAGGTGTGTGCAATACCAATATACGACAAAGAAAACACCTTTACATAACAAAAAGAAGACCAACACTAGGCACATTCAACAAGAAGTAACAAACTTACTTCTGATAGGCAAATTCAAATGGTTTCCAAGTCTCTCATGCCACAAAAAACTATTATTATTATTATTATTATTATTACAGTAATAATAGCATTCTCATAGTAGTGCATAATAGAATTCTCATAGTTGTGCCAAATTATGACAGACTTAAGAAACTTCTCCTATGAATGAAATAGGAATGCAATGGATAGGAATCGCTGTGAGTAGTAGCTAGGTGACCCCATTAAATCGAAAAAAGAAAAACAAAGATTTAACGAAGCATGCTTGCAAAATCGAATGAAAAAAAAATTAAAAAACGAAAAGTTACCTCTCACTGCTGAGCCAGGCAGATTAAAAAAAAGAGCAGCTCAATTCCTAACGACGGGTTCGAATGAATTTGCAGAAAGTTAGAGATTTTTTTTTTTTTAATATTGTTAGACTTCCAGTAATGCCCTGCAGACGGAAGAGACCCGAGCCGAATGTTTGAATGATCCATGAACGGCACCGTATTGAGACTTTTAATTAAAATTCTAAAATGACTTTCTTTTATAAATAAATTTCTAAAGATCAAAAGTGGAATAATAATATAAATGGAATATAAATTTGTCACTATAAATAAAAGTAACTAAAGAATAAATAACAAAGTAAAAAGATAAAAGAAGAATAGAATATAAAATTGAAAAAATATTTTCACTTATCAATTATTCTTTCAACATATATTTATTTATAGATATACAAATATTGTGATATTAAAATTACAATAACACTATACAATTAAACAAAAATTTAAAATGATAAAAGTTATAAAATACACACACAAAAATCAAAATTATGGACATCAATCCAATTTAATATTTACAATAATATAAAAAAAACCGTCGCAATTGATTTCAATAAAAAAGAAAAAGAATGTGGCAATTGGTCAATATGACATGTCACTAAAAAAACTGTATTTTGATGCTATCACGTCACATTTTCTAAAAGACATTTGTACTAAGACAGACATAATAAATTTTTATATTAAGAAAAAATAAACATAAATCTTAACTATTAATTTTTCTTTAATTAACCATAAAAGTAATTCAGGCATAGATGTAGTGCGGGGATAAGAGGATAACTCCCCAAAATATTTTCCAACACCTTTTTTAGTCTTTAAAAAGTTTTCTTGTATATATAGATTTTGCCCTCATTTGAAAAAGAAAAGCTTAATTTTATATATATTTTACCTTGTATATTATTAAAAATACAAAGCGGTATATTACTTTTTCGTCTTTCTAAATATATTAGTTATTTATTTATTTTTATTATATTATTTTTCTTTCTGGAATACCAATTAATTAACTTTTTATATGTACTTTAACTTCAACATTTAGATAGAATATTTTTTTTAAGTCATGTTTTAACTATAAAATTAATAAGGTATTTTTTTATGTTTGAAAATTTTATATTATTTACTAATAAAATTTATTATAAAGTAACTTGTAATTTTTCGATACATAGATTGTCTTTATATAATTTATAATTTATTAAATTAAATTTGTAAATAAATTCTAGATCTTTTTCCTATTTCACTCTTTATTATATTATAAAAAATTCATTCTTTATTTTAATTTATCTTAAGAATTGTGTGCATTCAAACAATATTTTTTATCTCACTCCCTATTTTAATTTTTTTCCATAAAACTATTTAAAAAAATAAAGAGAGTAAGAGACAAAAAAAAAATAAAAAAAGAGAAAAAAATAAAAAATTTTTTAAGAGACATTTAAGAGTCAACATTCACTTCTTATATTTGAAGAGAGAGAATATAAAATTTAAAGAGTGAAATAAGTAAGGAAAAAGTTGTTAGATGACATAAAACTCCTAAATATAAGTAAGAAGTGAAATAGAGAAACTGTTGAAGATGATTTAGTAACTTTTAAGTTTCTACAAATATAGACAAATTCTTTAAAAGAGGAAGCTGAAGAAGCAAATATAAGAATAATTTGAAAATTTGCAAGTTTGAGTTTTGCTGTATTGGATTTCAAAAAACACTTTTGGAAACTTTAAGAATGAGATTTATTCTTATAGTTTATTGATGGTAAAACACAATAAATTATAAATTTAAATTTGATAATCTTAAAAAAAAAATATAATTTTATTATATTATAATTTATTATTTTTTATACAGTAAAAAATTGATTCCCCCAACATGAATAGACAATCAAAATCCAATCATATAAATCTTATCTTTTTATTTTTAATTTTTTTAGCGTTTGATATGCTTGTTGGGTTCCTCAAGTAATTAGTCAATGTAAATAAATAATGGTGACATTTTTTGTCTTTACAGCTGGTAATGCTAAAAGACATAATGATACTATTTACTCTCTTTCAACGACAACCATTAAAAAAATTTATATTGTAGTTAGGTGAATATCATATATCAATTTGGATTTTGATTACAGTGAAAATGAACCATAGTTTGCTTTTTCAGTTTTCAATACTTTTCAAGTTTCTTATGTGAAAATATTCCACAGGCGGCTGGAATGATGTGACCTTGTTTTTCTGTTACCATTTAATTATCAAAGCACTTTTCAATTGTTTGTTCACATCCGAAACATTAATGCTTTAGCCTTAGGAGTAGAACCCAATTGTAATTCTATATTCTGTTTTGAATTTTTTTTTTTACAATAGATATGATTGGATAGGACCATACAAATCCAACCGAAATTTTACAGATTAAGTTTAAGATTTATAGTGTTGGTATTACAATATCATCAATTCGATAAAAGCACAAAATTATTGTGTTCTGTTACAAAATGATTTGCTAATAAAAAAAAATACATTTAATATATTAGTAATTTGTATTTTATTGGGTTAATATATTTAATTCGATAGGTTTGTAACTCATATATACATTAATTAATTAAATCGTATTATCTTAATTCAATTTAATTTATAGATTAGTTGTATTAAATATGTTGTATCGTATTAAATGATTTATTAAATTGATCGTATTCGTATTAAATATTTAAACACAATTAGTTTATCATTTTATATTTGGATTGACATTTTTCGTGTTATATGTGGGGGTAGGCACTGTTCAGAATCCGCTAGTTTGCGGTTCAAATTTTATTAAACCAGCACAGAACATTCCAAAAGGCTTATGATAGGTTAGAAACAACTGGTTAGACTAGTTCAATGAATATATATATATAAGAGATAGGACCGTGAACTACCGGTTTGCGGTTCAAGGGGGAGGGATTAGACTGGATCCATTTCCTCCTAGGCTATGATCCGGTTCGAGATCGGAATCGTAGTTGATCAGTCCGATTTTGGGTTTGTCCTTTCCGGTTCACGGTTCGAATTGAACAGTGATCATCCCTAGTTATAGGTATATCAAGACACGATACGAATATAATCCGCTAATATGAATTACTAACTTTATAATTCATATTCAAATTTGAATTTTTTAGTTGACATAAGACATATCCGATCTCTTGTGATTGTCCGTTTACCATTTTAATTTGTTAATCAGATTTTTATTTAAATTACCTTTTATATTTTATTTTTACTCTATTTTGTCTTTTAAAAATTCAAAAACATAATATATCCAATCATTATATAATGACATAATATGATAAAAAAATATCTCAGCATGTGAAAATATGCTCCGATTTAAGGGCAAATTATGATGTAATTTGAATTTTAAAGTGACAAAATAAAACACAGATGAAAAGAGATAATTTAGTCTAAAAACGATTCAAGTGGATCAAATAGTAAATATAGACAATCACATGTAGTTGTACGTGCCTTTGGCCTTTAATCATTTAATATTGAATTTTTATAACCCTAATTACCTGTAAATTTTATTTTAAATTTTAAATTATAATTCTTTATGAGGAAGAGCATTCAAGTTGGGTTAGAAGACAATTCCGAATTCCCAATTGACATAAATATGACAAAGCAATGACTAAGGTCTGGAAATTGACCATTTGAATATTTGGAATATAATAAGAGTTGAGCACATCAGTAAGGAAGATACATTTCGGGAGATGGAATTTATTTGCATAAAGACAGTAACAGTAATAAACAAAACTACAACACATCTCTATAGCTTATTCACCACACAACTTCATCAAGGACCACACCACATCTGCTTGATATTTTCATTATTTTATGTCGTTTGAAATTGAATTTCGAAAAAACGTTTTGAAACAGATAAATAACTTTTTTTTTTTTTCAAAAATCGATTTATAAAAATTTAAAATCAATTAATTATAGTTTTAGAACACTACGTAACAATCTCGAACATTATTTGTTGTGAATCGGACGACTTAGCTTTTTCGAGAGAAATAAGGAGATTAATCGGATGGACATCTAATAATAAGAGGCAATGATATCATTTTGCATGGAATCTGCCCATGTAAGGGGTACATTCTGTGCAAATTAAAATGTCTCACTTAGGTTTTCAGAAAGTAAAATCTTGATCTGAATCTGCTCACCTAAGAGGCTGATTATGTTCAATTTTAAGTGTCCTAGACATTTAAAAATAAATAAAAAAAGTTTTCTGCTTAGAAGAATTTAGTCCTAATTAAAATACTCTATTTTCAAATATGTATATATATATATATATATATAATAGAGTTCAAACTCGTCAATATTTTGAGTTGTCTTACAACAATTTTGAGAAAATAAAATTTTATGTTAATACATTGTTTGACGTTGCGTTTATTTTTCTGAAAAAATTTTATATTTTTAATTTTTTTTAAATTTTAAAAACTATTTTTTAAAAAAATAAATAATTAGATATTTTTTTAAAAATAAAATTAAAAAAATAATTTATAAAAAATTAAAAAAATTAATTAATTAAATAAAAAAAATTCAAAACTTACCGGCAAACATCTCCGAATATCCCTTATATGTGGCCATCTAAAGAACGGTTCTCGACAAATAAAAGTGACAATTCATTTGACAGATTATGTCACATTTCATTTTGTAATTATTTCTCAAAAAATATTGTTTTATTAATTTTTTTATTTCCACGTTATTTTGGGAAAGAGTAATGCCAGATAGTCCCTGTGCAGCTGCCCGCCATTTACTCGCCGTCTACTTTTACGTTATTGTCAGTTTTCTTTTACCTGATTTCTTACTTTCTCAATTAATTAATTTATTTTTATTATTTA
>CATIWF010185169.1:0-16764 GCA_949630135.1 Balakata baccata
TTCCTCCACCTTTTTTCTTTGTAAAATTTTAAAATTGAGGAAAAAGAGTTTAATTGCAATTCAATACAAGAATGTATGACTGATTTAACCACTCAATTAAACAATAAAGAAATTTTTCAATATCTTAATGCATTCTTTTAATTTCTAACTAATTGCTTTAGTTTTTATTATTATTATTATTACACTTTATTTTTTGTGAAATCAATTTTTTTTTTGTCATATATACATCTTGATTGATATGTGTATTTTATATACCGATATGCTTTTTCAATATGCTATATTACTGTATAATGGTCAAATATATTATTTTTTAATTTAAAAAAATAAATTGAATAAAAAATAAAATATCAGAAATAATTTAAATAAAAAACCAATCAGAGCAAAATAATAAAAATGGATAATTAGAAGAGGCTATGTATGTCTTTTGCCAACTAAGAATTACAACAATCAGTCACAATAGTTTACAACCTTTTTATGAATCCAAAACTCTCCTCTTAAATTCATCTTACCTACGCCATTTCCATCGTTCTCTTGCTATTTGGCCCAACGCTTTCGGACTTCGTCACACTTCCTCCCTCACTCTCGGTCTCTTTATTTTCTATCAAGTTTATCAGATATCATTGTGAATCTCTTGCTGAGCGCCTTGAATATCTTCCCACAATTCTCATTCACATCCTACATAATCTGTAAATTATATCTTGTTAGCTAACACCTATCCACTTCAAATGTCAACCCTGGGATCGAATTCCATGATAGATAAAGTTTGGAGTCTGGTCATGGATAGACAAGTGGGGATCATTGGCCTGTACGGCGCTGGTGGAGTCGGTAAAACTACCCTCCTCAGACAAATCTACAACAACTTACCCGTTTATCCTCATGATTTTGAAGTAATTATTTGGGTTACAGTATCGGGAGATCTCAGACTTGAGAAGATTCAAGACGACATCTGGAAAAGAATAGGGGTTTTTGATGGGAAATGGGTAGAGAAAAGCTTCGATGAGAAAGCCAAAGCCATTTCTAATATGTTATGCGAGAAGAGATTCCTATTGTTTTTAGATGATTTATTGGAGCATTTGGACTTTGCGCAAGTTGGTGTTCCCTCTCCGGAAAGAGAAGGACAGAAGGTTGTATTGACTACGCGTTCTGAGGAAGTGTGCCACCGAATGGGTGCTAAAGAGATTTTGAAAGTCACATCTCTGAGTAGCAAAGATGCTTGGGAATTGTTCGAGAAGAAGGTTGGGGAAGATATACTGAGTGATCCGACGATTCTTCGCCTGGCAAAACTCATCGCTGCTGACTGTGAAGGTCTGCCAGTCTTACTCTTAACCGTTGCTCGAGCCATGGCTTGCAGGACAACACATGATGAATGGAAACATGCTTTCGAGGTAATCTGGGTTGACGATTTCGAAACACGCATGTATTCCATGTTAAACTTTTGTTTTGATAGTTTGCCCAATGATAGAGTTAAATCCTGTTTCTTGTATTATAGTTTGTTCCCGGAGGACTTCTCAATTCTTAAGCATAATTTGATAGATTTTTGGATTTGTGAACGACTTTTGGGTCATCTTGATGCTAAGGAAGATGTCTTAAATTTGGGATACAATGCTATAGATTCAATAATTGAAGCATGCTTGTTACTGGAAGAAGAAGTAAATTATGTGAAATTGCAAGATGTGATTCGTGAGTTTGCTTTACCAGTAGCAATCAAGTCTCAAATGTTCAAGAATGCTCAATTTATTGAAGCAACAAATCTTGAAAGATTGAAAACTGTAGGATGGATTTCATCTATGGGAAATTCCATCCTGAATCTTGCAGATCTTCCACCAGCTCTTTTCACCTTTTTTGTAAAACACAATCCTTTTATTATGATTAAAGGCGAATTCTCTCAGTTTGTGCATGCGTTAACAGTTTTGGATTTATCACACAGTGGGGTAGATGAAATACCAAAGTGGATTTCGGAATTGGTTTCATTACAGTATCTTGATCTGTCATACAACTGGATAGAATACTTGCCAATTCAGTTAAAGATGTTGACAAAGTTGAGGTGTTTAAACTTGGAGTATGATGATCAGCTGCGTGTGATTCCCAAACAACTCATATATGGTTTGTCATCATTGCAGGTTTTGAAAATGTTCCGTTGTGGTTTTTCGGTGAAAGAAATTGAAGACAATATCATGTCTGTTAGGAATATGGATATAGATCCATTACTGTGTTTGGAACATTTGAAAGTATTGAGCATCACAATAACATGTAGCTCTGCTCTCCAAAAATTTTTCAACAATCCCAGATTGTCAAGCTGTACTCAATCTCTATCGCTCGAGGTTTTTTATGGTTCAAAGTCTATTGATATTTCACCTTTAGCCGATATGAATAATCTTCTGACATTGGAAATCCATCAAGCAGAAGATCTCAAAGAGTTCAATGGTAACCTACATCATTTTAAGTTGCTCAGGGAGAGAAGTTTCGAAAGACTTGGAGAAGTAACCTTGAGCAAATGCTCAAGTTTGCAAGAGTTGACATGGGTTATTCTAGTTCCACATCTCACAATCTTGAAGGTCATAAGCTGTGAACAAATGCAAGAGATCATCAGCATTAGACGATTGGGTGAAATTTTAGAGGCAGGAGAAGATCTAGAGCCATTTGCAAAACTCGAAATTCTTGCTCTAGAAAATTTACCAGAATTGAAGAGCATATATCTGAAAGCATTACCTTTTCGATGCCTTACGAAAATTGAAGTAATTAATTGCTCACTGCTTGAAAAGCTTCCGCTAAACAGTGATAGCGCCAAGGCAAATGAGGTGGTGATTGAAGCAGAGGAAGATTGGTGGAAGGATGTTAAATGGGAGGATGACGCAACCAAATCCAATTTTCTGCCATGTTTTAAACCGCACGTTGAATTTGGAATGTAATTTTTATATGATTTTCAAAAATTGGAAGATTTTTAATTTTATGTGCTTATAATAGGGGGGGTGTTCTTACGTGCTGTAGCTTCCTCTCTTTCTTCTTTATATAAATATAAATAATATATTTATAAACAAGCTAGTTCACATGACTGTCAAGTATAATTTTAATTGCTTGATTCAAATTTGGTTACTTTCTTTCTTTCAAAATTTTAGTTTCAATTTCGACACTAAAATCAAGAAATTATTAGTAATTTCATTCTTTAATTTCTTTTGTTTTATAATTTTTTACGCAATATAAAATAATAAGAGTCGTTAAGTGTTTTTTCTTTTTTTTTTTAAAAAGGATGAATTAGAAAAAAAAATGAAATTTGCATTTTATAGCAGTTACATTCAATTCTTTAAAAATTTGAGTTTAATTATATGTAATTTGGGTTTTGTAACAAATCTTAATTCGAGTGGACTGGATCTCACTCCGAATCCAAGTGGCGATAATCTAGAAAAATATAAAAAATATTAAAAAATGACGTAGCATACATAATGCATCTGATGTAAAAAAAAATTATCGCGTGGTCATCTGTACTAAAAGAGTTCCGTTTTGCACACTTCAAAATCCAATTTGAAGTTTTTTTTTGAATATTTTACGAAATTATTCTCAATACTAAATAATTACAATTTAAGATTGTTACGGAAATATATTTAAAATTGATAGTTTCAAATATAAAAAATTTCAAATTGGATTTTGTACTATGTAAAACGGTACTCTTTTTGTGCATGTGATAATTTTTTACATATCAAATCTATTGTATATGTCACGTCATTTTTTAATATTTTCTAGGTCATTGTCACGCAGGTTCGGAGTGAGATTCAGTCCATTCGAAATAACATTTGTTACAAAATTTAAAATATATATAATGAAGTTCAAATTTTTTAAAAAATTAGATACAATTGTGATAAATTACAGAGTTTGGAATATTTTTTTTTTTTTTTTGTAAATTACCCTAAAAAAAAAAAAAGTAGAGTTAGGATTTTTTTTTTCCCCCTCTAAATGACAATAATTTTAAGACAAAATTTTCCTCTAAATTTTGAGACCCAAAGACGTGCGTGAGGTGCATTGTCGAGTTTCGCAGCATGGTCCACTTGACTGTCTGCGCCAACCGTCTTTAGACGCTTTACAGTTGGCTCCATTTTTTTATTTGAATATAAAAATAAAATTATTTTTCCCCTTAATTTTTTATTCGCAATAATTATGAAATTAAATTATGGGAGGCATCATTTTCGATCGCCGAATCTTGAATCCTTTAGACAATCTCAGGATAATTGTAAAAATGGTAAAAAAAAAATTTCATTCGAAAGTAAAACGATAACAAAATTTTAATTTACTGTAATTTAATTTAAATATTTTTAAAAATATTATAATATAATATTTAAATCAAAATTTCAGTCAATATCGGTTTATCAATATAACATTTAATACCAAATTAAAATATTTATAAAATTATAATAAATTAAAATTTTGGGATAATTTTGCATCTATTAACTTTTGGTACTTTGCTTCCATTTCTTACTCTGTGATCACTGCTTTCTAGCTTTCTGCTATGGGTGATGCACTTGTTTCGGTTGTTCTCAATCAGCTGGATTCGGTTGGAGATGAGAAAGAAGTTGATCGGCTCAGAAATAATCTTCTGGCGATCAAAGCTGTGATCCTTGATGCAGAGAAACGGCAAGACGAGGAACCAACTGTGAAGCAATGGATAGATAAGGTCAAAGCCATATGCTACGACGTATCTGACTTTTTAGATGAATGGAATGCTGCCATTCTCAAATCAAAAAATGAAGATAATATTGCAGCTTTCAAGCCTGGGAGAAAGGTATTTTCTTTTGTCCGATCTTGCTTTTCTTCTCATGAATCTGACCTGCGTCATGACAATATTGCTTCCAAGATACGAGAATTCAATAAAAGACTGAATTTCGTTGCTCCAATCGAAAATTATTTTCCACCTGCTTCGGAGATGGATGATGTGAAACATGTGTCTATGGCGACTTCTTTTGTTGATATGAAGGCCGTAAAAGGCAGAGAAGACGATAAAAATAAATTAAAAGGCATGTTATTGGGCGAGAGTGGTAAACAATATTCAAGACCCCAAATGATCTCGGTGGTAGGGATGGCAGGACTTGGCAAAACAACTCTCGCCAAACTTGTCTTCAATGATAATGAGGTGAAAACCCATTTCGAGATTAGGATATGGGTCTGGGTCTCATATTACTTTGATTCAATGAGGATTGCTTCGGAAATCCTTGACTTGCTTGGTTGTGACAGCCCACATCAACTTACACATGCCGACATAGAAAGGGTATATGAAAATATCAACCCAAAGAAGTTTCTTCTTGTCCTTGATGATGTGTGGGAAGAAGATCGAAGCAAGTTGAGAGACATAGAATACTGTCTGGGAAGAGGTTTACCCGGAAGTAAAATTCTGGTGACAACAAGGAAGGAGTCTGTAGCGATTACGTGGGGTAGTCGGGATGTGTTTAATCTAGGAATGATGTCCACGGAGGAGTGTTGGTCAATTTTCAGCGAGACTGTATTCTTTGGAAGGACAAGCGAGTGCGAACACCTGAAAAGTGTTGGTAGGAGAATTATAGACAAATGTAAGGGTTTGCCTCTTGTTGCCAAGATTCTAGGTGGTCTTTTGCGTTTTAAACAACTCAGAGAGGAATGGCAACGTGTGTTGGATAGTGAGGTATGGGAACTAGAAGAAGTTGAAAGAGCTATTCTAGCTCCTTTGCGATTGGGATATTATGATTTGCCATCAGCAGCACTGAGATTGTGTTTCTCGATTTGTGCCATCTTTCCTAAGGATTACATGATAGAGAAAAGGCATTTGATTGAGTTGTGGATAGCTCAAGGTTATATTAATGGGAAGCCATATCGTAAAAGATTGAATGAATTTGGTGAAAGGTATTTCCAAGATTTAGTTGTACGCTCTTTCTTCCAAGATTACATAATAGATAAGGAGGATGGTAGCATAACATCATGTAAGATGCATGATATGGTGCTTGATTTTGCCCGATTCCTTACAAAGGATGAATGTATTAGCATTGAGATCAATAATGCTGAGGAGTTAAGGGCGAACTCTTTCCACTTGAAAGTGCGTCATGCAATGGTGGTGCTTCAAAAATCAGCCACAATCCCCAACTCCTTTTATCATATGAAAAAGCTACGCAGCCTATTTATCCACTCCAAGGGGAATTTGAGGATTGAAGCAGCTCTACCTGATTTATTCAATCAACTGACTTGTTTGAGATCCTTGAACTTGGGTCATTGTGGAATTAAAGAAATTCCATTGAACATAAACAAGTTAGTAACCTTAAGGCAACTTGACTTGTCTCTTAATAAAAACTTGAAGGAGTTGCCAGAAACAATTTGTGAATTGGGCAATTTGCAGATTTTAGATGTCTCTTATTGTGACAAACTTGTGCTGCCTCGTGGGATAGAAAAACTTGTTAACTTGAGCCATCTACATAATTTTGAGAGCAACAATCCTTTGCCAAAAGGAATTCAGAGACTTACAAGTCTTGAGATATTGGATAATTTTGTTGTTGGGCAGGACGATGAAGCCGCGAAACTTAGAGATTTAGGAAACTTGGACATTCTTCGATCAAGCTTTTGCACAACAGGGTGGTTCTGTATATCGGGTTTGGAAAATGTGGTTGATGTAAACGACCTCAAGCGAGCACGACTTGAGGGGAAGATGGATCTCTCTACTTTGAAATTAGATTTCGGTGGAGGGAGAGCGGAATGGAGGAAAAGTCACGATGAAGAATTAGTTGAAGCATCAGAGGAGATAATTCGAAGTATAGAAGGCCTATGGTTATTAGATTGCCAAGCCACCAGAATTTTTCCCACTAGGATTATAGAAGCATATAAATTGAGGACACTTCGCCTCACTGGTTGTATAAACTGTGAGCTTTTGCCTCCTCTGGGAAGGTTGCCTTTCCTTGAATTTCTTCACCTATGGGGGATGCCTGGTGTGAAAGAGGTGGGTGTTGAGTTTTTGGGCATATCATCGTCAGTATTCACAGTTGCATTCCCCAAATTAAAGAAGCTTTATTTCGTGAACATGGGAAACTGGGAAGACTGGATTGATGGATATTCCAATGAACCTACTGAATATTCACAGTTGCCACTTCTCAAGCATTTGTGTCTTTCCCACTGCCCAAAATTAAAGGCACTGCCAGTTTACATTCTCCAGAAGACAACGTTGGAGAAATTGGATATCTCCAGAGGGTGTCGTATTCTGGAAAAACGTTATGAAAAAGGGATAGGAAAGGATTGGCACAAAATCTCCCATATCCCCAACATCAACATCAGTCATACAATTTTTTGACCAGTGATATGGAGCAGAGCAGGTATGTATTCTCATTTCTTCAATTTGTTCTTTCCTATTTTAATTTATTGAAAAGCAAAAAAAGCTTATGCAAAGAACTTAAATTCAAAGAATTTAATATCTCTTTCCTTTTAAATTAAATAGCCAGTTTATCCAAAAAAAAAAAAGAAGATAATTTTAATTGAACATCTAATTAGAGAAATGCCTTAATGAGTCTTCACTGCAGGGCGATTCTACAATGACCACATTCCTCCCTTTCTAAATACGTGTTTGTTGAGTATGACCAATAAGACTTGTCTCCATGATCAAAGGGGATGTAGCTCGGATATTCATAGTCGCCCTATTATCAACCAGATTAAAAGCCAAGGCCCTTGCTTTTGCTG
The DNA here is from genome assembly GCA_949630135.1 of Balakata baccata. Classification (NCBI taxonomy): domain Eukaryota; kingdom Viridiplantae; phylum Streptophyta; class Magnoliopsida; order Malpighiales; family Euphorbiaceae; genus Balakata; species Balakata baccata. The sequence continues at coordinate 7,675 of CATIWF010185169.1, forward strand.
ATTTTTCTATGTCTCATGTGCTGAGACGGGGGAATTTTGCTGCCGATTACTTATCTCACTTGGCTTACGATTTTCCCATGGGTTTTCATGTCCTGTCCAGGCTTTCGCCGAGTGTTATCAGTTGGTTGAGACATGATCTTGCCGGAGTTACTTCCTTTCGTTAGATTTTTTTTTTTTGTTTTCCAGTGAGTTTAACCCACCTCTTTGTACCCAAATATATATATATATATATATATATATATATATATATATATCTTTGTACCCTCATGCTATAAAAACAAGATCATATGGTTCTTCTGCCTGTGCATGCATTTTTACATTTTCCATAAGCTAACAAACTTATGGATGAGCAGGATGCTTTCCAGTGCAAGCTGCAGTCAAAGATGCTAGCTGATTTATGTATATCTCAGGGTAAGTTCGTATCGATAGATGCCCAGGTGTATCATATCCTGTTTTATTTGTTAGTCTTTCCATGTGTTCTATTTGTGCATTCACCTAAGCATGAAGGAAATTTTTGTCTAGACTTGGTGGGTGATGGATTTAGCAAATGATAGAATGTTGGGTCAGGCAAATATTGTCCATTACTATAACAATCAAGTATGAAAATCTATGCAAACAAATTTATTCTGTTGCTTTTGGTGAAACATTGGAGCATTCAATAATTTCAAGACATCATTTAGGAGACAGAATGGTGAAATCTCTAGGCACCGTAAACTGCTAATTTATGTGGATTGCTTACTTGCGTATGACAGCATTTAGAAGCTCAAGGCCCTTATAAAGAATTGATGAGTTTATTGGCAGATGCATCTTATTGAAAGGACACATATTTCAATCTCTAATCACAATCTCTAATCACTTGGATTTTTACGTCCTGAAGCACTGAACCAGAATGTCAAGCTATGAACCAGAAAATCCATGGGGGGTTCTGGTAGAATAATGAAACCACGAACTTTGTGTATTTTAGAAATTTCAGAAGGAAACTCTTTCACCCATACAGTTTCAGAAGCATCTGCAGAACTACATTTGGCCAGATTATGTGCTACCTTATTTCCATCTCTAGGATAGGAACAAAGCTCCTGGAACCAGCAATGGAAACAGTTCCTAAACTGAAGACAATCCTAACAAACTGTTACATGCTACATCATCTCCATTTTCTTCCCATACAACTGATCCAGGCCAATGAGATCTTTAACCTGTGCACTTTTTTTGTTATTAAAGATCCCTTCATTGTAGCATATAGGATCAGTATCGAAATATTGAATGTGGAAAGTGTTATTAAATTGAAATTCAAATGCGCCTTGATGCTACTCACGGTAAATAATGAAATTATTTATCATTAAATTAATAAAAATTCAAATAAGGAACTAAGGAATATGATTATCATTGTAACATCTCACCTATATAACATGAATAATCTCATTATATAAGTAGAATACCCACATAACTGTCTAGGTAAATATGTTTGAAGTAAAATTTTTTTATTTCAATTATTTCCATTCACAATTTATACTGTTTTTGCAATTAAAAATTTTACGTCACATATTACATATGTACACTACTTAATTATAAGTGGTGAAATAATTTATGTATGACTTACCAGTGCATATCTCATATTTCAAAATATTAAACATGTCTAATTCTAAAATTTTTGTCCAAATTAAAATCTTTTCATTCATTACTTTTATTTATCTGATTATGATCAAATTAGGCATGCCTTTTAATTCTCCTTTACATACCATCATATCACATGCATACATATTATTTAACTACAAATATCATTTACATACTAATTGTTAACAAAATATTAACTAATTCTTAATTCTTATACAAGACAAACTATTTAACCCATATGCATTATGGAAATCAAAAACAAAAAATATAAGATAAACTACCCACAAGCCGGTCTTAGTATCTCCTTTGGTATGAGCTTTAACTTATTCTCTTGATCAACTTGAAATCTACAATCTACAGTTTACCAGCTTTAAAACCTACATACAGGGAGCCCACACGCTAAGTTGTTTCCGACTTAGTGGTATATATAAATATTAAATTTTTCACATACAGTCACACAAATACATGTCGTTACATTATATATGTCATAAAAGAATAAACATTACAATATACATTAACATATAATTCAATTATTCATTTGGCTTCTTGTATTAAGAACACATAACTTATGCCATGTGAACTCTCATATAGATAATTCACATGTTTCCTATGTCATTTAATTAATTTCCATATTCTATTTTAGATTAATTAATCCAAATCTGGTTCACGGATCATCCGGATATAGGGTGTGAAGTAGGAGCGTTTATACCTGAGCTTAAACCGCCCTACTCATTATAATCTTAAGTCAAGTGCGCTCATACCCGAGCTTAAGCTAACTTGACTTGTTATTAAATAATTGCTAGCATTTTAGGATCAAGGGTGCTCATACATGAGCTTAAGCCACCTTGTCCTTTCAAATCATATTTAGCTTGGTACCGTAGATTCCTTAATGGTGCATTATCTATCCTAAGTTAGTCCACATGTTGAGAAATGAGCATATAAAACTGTTATCAACTCATTTCTATCATACATAATCATAAGAGATTGATATGTTATAATCCTATTTATAAAAGAATAAACACACCAATATGTAATGTCATCAAATTCATTGATAATATATAACTCAATTATTAATTAATTTACCATATTAAATATTTATAACTCATGTTTATATTTTATCCTCAAAGAATCTTTACTACTACATACATGTTCTTTAATATACCATAAAACATTGATTACATATCAACCCACCAATTGATTTTCAAAAATAGGCATTTGCATGTTATCACATCATTGATATTTCATTGAGTGTTTAAACAACTCAACATATCATTTATTATTCAAAACATACCATTTTATACAAATTCATCTTTAAAGCATACAAGTTAATCAATCAATACACAAGCTTGCAATAAGGGCAAACTAAAATACATATATGTACGCATCTCTATAGAACTTTACAAAATTCAATATTATGAAGTTTGTCTACTCCTAGGGGTCTCCAACTTGTGAGCTTAATTTGAAAATATAATTGATCATTACTTTTTTAAAATACGAATTCTTAATATGATTTAAATAAATAACTAAAGTTTCTCCTAAGTGACGGTGTGATATTTGAGAATTGTTGACTCTATAGCTTCCTCTATAATTGTCCAATTTATAAACTTCTTGCCTCTACTTAAATTTAACAAATAAAACTATGACTTATTAAAATTTCAGAATTTTTGGAGCATTACATAATTTTTTACGCAATTTCAAATTTTATCCTATCTTCTGCCCTTATGCAGTTTTGTCCTAAGTGACAATATGACCTTTGAGGACTATTGACTCTATAATTCTTCTATATATGTCCAATTTATGTATTTCTTGCCTCTAATTCGTCAAATTTTGTCCTAAGTGACAATATAACCTTTGAGTACTGTTGACTCTATAACTTCTTATATATTTGTCCAATTTTTGTGCTTCTTACCTCTAATTAAATTTAACAAATAAGGCTCTGATTTATTAAAATTTTAGAATTTTTGGTGTATTATACAATTTTTGATGCAATTTCAAATTTTATCATATCTTCTGCTTTTAGGCATTTTTGAAATACTATTTTTAAAAATTCATATCTTGTAACATGAAAATTTATTGCTGTGAAACTTTGCAAGTGCTTAGAAAAGATAATATGGAACATTGTTTTTATGTTATAACTTTTATGTATTTGGTCTCTAAGATCCTTAATTAATAGGAACAATGTACCTTATCCAACATAAAATAATAATAGATTGGTATTCTTTATTATGATTATAACTTATAAAATACACAACCTATTAAGGTAAAATTTTTACATAGCTAAGACATAAAACTAAAATTTTTATGTTTTGAACTTTGATTAATTCGGTTTATAAATAGCTCAAAAAATAAAGACTAATTTGATAGTACTGCACAAGTATAAGGAAGCAGCTCAATCAATGCACAATCATTATTCATTTCATTATAATTCAATATACAACAGGACTTTATATGAAATTTGGTAGAGAGTTAGCAGACATATAGAGCTATAACTTTCATATTTTGAACTTCCTTTAATTCGGCCCTTAAAATGATTAAAATAAACAAACACAATATGGTATCTTGTTAATATTTTTACATGAACCAGTCTCATTCAAAAGAGTTTATCTCTTTATATGCTTAAAATCATTCAATATTATTTGACAAGCATATAAAAAGATATAAATAAACAACTTTTATGTTTGACATTTCTCAAAATAAAGTTCTTATGATCATTAAAATTGAAGTGCAATATATTACATCTACACAGCTCTAACAATTCTAAATAACACTAGAGAAGATTACTTACCGAGAACAAATTAATTTGAAGTGAAATTGATGAAAATTTTGAGTGAAGAGATGAAGAAATGGAGGTTGTTATTAGGAGGAAGGAGAAGAATGGAAAGATGGTTAAAAGAAAAGTGTAAAACCTTAATTGTATTTATAGGGCTTACCTCCACTCCACTTCACCTTCCTAAATAACCTTATTTATTTTTTAACTCAAATGGAATTTTAACAGGTGCAACAACATGCACAGATGCAAAAAAAAAAAAAAAAAAAAAAAATGAAAGAATTGGACTCACGTCATGCATGCAATGTCTTCACAGTTAAAGATAATTATGTAGTTCATTTGTATGTCAAACTAAAAGTTCAACTAATAATAAAATTATAGAACATAATGCCTTCATTATATGATGACAGAATACAAATTGGTATCCTTAGTATCCACGCGGTATGATAGTTAATTGTATACGCTCTATAGGCATGATTTGAAAAAAAAAAAAAAAAAAGGTTAGAGCAATACTGTCCGCTTTTTGAGCAAGTAGACAGTGGTCTGTTTTTTGAACAAATGGACAACTTTGTTCATCCGGTCATCCTCTACCTCAGCACTCTAAAATGAGAAATATTTTGAAAATAACTCCAAATTGGGAATTCTAAAAATTTTTACCCTAAATTTGTAAATATTTTATATAAAATCCCTAAAAAGGGAAAAAGCCCTCAATAATGTATTTTTCCATTATACCTCCACTATTAACAACTATTATCGTTTGTGGTGAAATGACACACAGTTATTCTTCTGAATTTACATTGAATAATGCTCAACAAATTTTGCTCGATAATACAAATTAAATAAGTCTTAAAAAATTGAATTTACGATTGAATGATACTCAAAATAGTCGTTACCATTGTGATGATAAAACCCTAATTTTTGAAGTTGGACAATTTCTATACCTTTTGATTTGTTAATTTTATATTTAAGTGGCAAGGACAATCAATTTGTTAAAAAATATAATATGAGTGTTAGTCCAATTTATTTGGGAATTTTTGTTCAAATTCCAATAGAATTTTATAGCTAAATATGAACTAAATTAAGTTTTTAGCTTAATTTTTGAAGTTGGTCAACTTCTATATCTTTTGATTTGTTAATTTTATTATCAAAGGCAATCAATTTGTATAAAATATAATATCAGGCTTATTCCAATTTATTTGAGAATTTTTTTTTTGAATTTCCAATAGAATTTTATAATTAAATATGGATTAAACTAAGTTTTAGTGTCGCTAAATGATACAAAAATAATATTTTAAATTTAAATTAGACTATTATTTATATTAATTATACTATAATATGTTAGAAATAATGATAATAAATAATATTACATATATGATAATTAAATTAAAGAAAAACATAACTAATTAGGCAAATATTTTCAATTTTGAAATTATTAAGAAAATAAAAAACTTTTTGCGGCGAAAATATCTGTCGCTAATAAATTTCCCTTATGGCGATGAATTTACTTGTCACGAATACATATTAATAGTGACACATGTTGGTCGCCATATATTTATTTAGCGACTAAATTATCCGTCACTAAAAATGTAGAGACTAACTCCTTGCAACCTATGAGATTGCGTCCAAAATTTTGAATTCGCCTTCGTGATTAGCAACCTCACTAATAATTTAATTGAAGTAATAAATTTTCCTCGTACCTCTCCTAATATACTGATATACCAATTAAAAAGCATATTATTACATGATGATTTATATTTTAATACATTATTATAAGAACAAAAAAATGGGCAAATCTTTTTCAAGAAAAAAAATAAAATATAATAATTTTCATTGTGAAATTTAATGAAATAATAATTTCTAGTTAATTAAGATAATAAGAAAGAGCCAAGCAAAAAGGAGAAGTATTTGTTGTAGCGGAAAGAAAAAAAAAGATATAACTGCAACGTTACAAGAAAAAAAAGACCTCGCATTTTTCCACCTAATCCCTTTGCCCTTCTAATTTCTAAATATAGCAAGATAACATCAGCTATATAAGAAATGACAATGCAAGATAGTGTCAATTTCTAAATATATCACATCAAACGATCTATCTTTAGATGTTATAAATACATAAAGCACAAACCATCTATAATATGCGAATGAATCTAAAAAAGACTTGATCTTTGTCATGGAAAGTTCTAACATATCAAACGAATTAAAAGTTGTTGAAACAAAGTTAAGTCGAGCAATAAATTTGAAGAAGCAACATATATTTTTATTATTCAAACTATCAATTCCATTCAATTGAAGAAAATCTCATAATCAACAACAACATTATTGAATCTGCAGTCATTGAATTTTACTTTCATATATACAAAGATAGACAAACATTCTCATATCGACAAAGTTATTGAAAAGAAATCCACCCATACTAATATGATGCTGTATAACAGAACACAGATATCTATATGTGATTACCAGCAATGCAAATGAATGGAGTTCAAAGACTTATCTTTCCATGAAAAATTCTTATTTTTCAAGTTATAACATATCAAAAGATTAAGAGTTGTTAAAATAAAGTTAGGTCAAACAATAAATTTGAAGAATCAATGTTAATTTTATTATTCAAACTATCAATTCCATTCAAGTGACGAAAATCTCATAATCAACAACAGCATAAACAAATCTGCAGTCAATATGGCTCAATGTTCTTACCTTCATATATAAACAGATAGACAAACGTGCTCATGTTGATGCAATTATTGAAAAGAAATCAATCCATATTAATATGCTGCCATAACAGAAAAAATTGAATTGTGAATACCAGCAATGCAAATGAATCTAAAAAAAAAAAGACTTACCTTTCCATGAAAAGCTCTTATTTTTCAAGTCAACATATCAGACGATTTAAGAGTTGTTGAAATAAAGTTAAGCCAAGGAATAAATTTGAAGAATCAATATATATTTGTTATTATGCAAACTATCAATTCCATTCAAGTGAAGAAAATCTCATAATCGGCAACAACATAAATGAATCTGCAGTCATTGACTCAATATTTTTACATTCATATATACAAAGAGAAACATGCTCATCTACTGACGCAGTAATTCAAAAGTATCAATTCAGACTAATATGATGCCATAACAGATACAAACATACGAGAGGCTGAACAGAAATGATTATTACCAGTAAATCCATATGAAGAGTCTCAAATGTAGAGTCAGAAATCAATCCATATATTACACTGCTAGTTCAAACTGATCAGTAATACTAGGAAGCCCAAATCAAATTCCTGCAGCTACATGAAACCCCAATTAAAAATGTTGAAAAAAATAGATAAATAAATTGATGCGGGTTAGCAATACGATGCTCATTGGGGCATTCCTCTACTGCCAAAATTTAATTAGAATTCTTCAATCGTAAATATGAATGGGAAAACTATTAACAAAGATATAGAGAATAAATATTGAAATTAATTGGAATCGTTGAAATCACACAAAAAATGCAAATCCTAAAAACCTAGAAAAAGTAAACGAAGAAGTTGAAAATAATAGAAGATTATCGAAGATAAACTCAAAAGGATTCAATTTCTTGGAATAATTTCAGAGTGGGAGAGAGAGACAATCGGATCATTTGAAGATAAAGCAGTTTTATTCTTTCCTGCTTTGTGCATCCCAAGCAAGCATCGTTTAAGGGCGCCAGAGAGAAACGATCAACGAAAGGACAACTAAAGAAGAGTTTGCAGAGTCTTCCTAAAAGGGGGAAAAAAAGGGTCTGAAGAATAAAAAAATATAAAAATGTGTCGACGTGACAATAAATTAAAGGGAAAAATTTTCACGCAAATTCGATATTTTTTTAAGCAAAAAATGGTCATATGTTTGTACCTTAAGTAATTTAAGTTTTTTGACATGTTAAAAATACAGCTAAATATATTTGAAATCGTAAAAATGCACTAAATCAATATCAGCTATATATTTTTTAACATTATTTAAAAAAAAACTTAAAATTATTAATCATACAAACTATAAATCCCTTTTGGTTCTAAAAAAAAAATCTTATACATAAACTTCAAAAAGCATGTAGTTTGAACTTTTCTTTAAATTAAATGTGCCATTGAATGATGTGTCCCTTATATACAAATAATTTTTATTTTTCTAGTGTGAGAGAGGCCTCGAACGTAGACCTCCGCTGGGACCCATGGCCATAAATAATTTTTATTTAATAACTGAGTCATGAATATTAATTATATTGTCAAAAAATATTGTTCACAATAATTTTTTGATAAAGTGTTTTACAATAAATTAATTATGACATTATTAAAGTAAAAAACATTTTAAAGTAACGTTAATAAAAAAAAACCCTAACGCTAAAGTTTTATAAGCGATTGTGCATTTACAGATACTGGGTAGGGGATAAAATTTGGCATTAAATTTCTCATAATTAATACAGAATGAGTTTCTGTACGTAGCTACATAGCATTAAGACAATATCTTTAAGAAAATTTAGATCGAAAGAGTAATAGAAATGTAAATCACTTTGGGGACGACATAGTACAGATCCATTTGACACAAGTATTATATGTATATATCCATGGGAAATATATAAAGAAGTCGTCATAATATATATCCTCTTTCAAAGGAGGGAGAAACCTTGACCGATCAATGCATCTGCAAGAACTTGATTAGCAGCCTGAGAAGGATGCACACTGTCCCAAAATACATACTGGGTAGCA